>VMKM01001948.1:0-99501 GCA_008360985.2 Macquaria ambigua | reverse complement strand
TCTCTCTCTCTCTCTCTCTCTCTCACACACACACACACACACACACACACACACACACACACAAACACAAACACAATCCACTAACAAGCATGTGCACAGGCATACAACCTCACAGACACATAGAAACCCAGTAGTTAGTTCCTGCGTCATTACAGTAGCCATCTGTCGGTATGCAGGCACACATACACCGACTTGGCTGTGTGTATGCATCCACTACACACACTCACTCACACACACACACACACACACACACACACGCTCAGGGCTGCACATTGCATATGCACAAGCACATACATTTACCCAGGATATATCCCACCCTGGTGACCCTTTCTGCCCTGCTCACCCTGCTAATAGTCTGATGGATTTTACATGACTCAATGTTAGATTTACGTGGATCAGTCTACAAGGTGAGAGGTTTCCTCTCCCTACTTCTCTCATTTCTTGTTGTCTTTCTCTCTCCTTCCCTCTTGCCTTTCACTCCATCCCTACCCACATGAATCTGTCTGTTTGCCTGTGTCTGCCAAACACTGATGTCATTGTCCACCAGTGTGCTTCCAGTGTGTGAGATGAAATGATGAATGTTGAGGTATAATCCCACGGTTTAATCCTGACCACTCCCAATCCGCTGCCCGCACACACCGGACAGCCCGAGCAACTCTTCTGACAGACACACAGACAGACAGTTTTGTTTAGCCACAGAAACATGCAGAGTTTGGAGGGGGGTGGAGGACACACATTTTGGGCCTCCAGCAGCCCTTAATAATGATCTCACATTATTCAAAGATGCCCACCATAGGCAGAGAGAGAGAGAGAGAGAGCGAGAGAGAGAGAGGGAGAGAGAGAGATGAAAGATTATTTATTTCTCATGGGTGGGAGACAGTGAGTGAGTGAGAGTGAGTGGGAGGGAGGGCGGCAGTCAGAAACAAGCAAACTAATTCTCACCGAAGAACAGACAGTCGTGCCAGAGCAGGAGCTGCGGTTAGTTCACCTCTCTGACGCTCTTTGCACATCAACAAAGAAACGTTATCAGTGTTTTTTTTTGTTTTTTTCCCCTCGAGTCCAGGTAACAAGTAGGACCAGAGAGTTTCCATTTTGGATAGGGGGGCTGCAAACACACGCACCCACACTTCTCCAAGCCGCGACAACTCAAAGGTAAGGCACGCTGTTAACTCAACGCGTGGTGAATTAATTTCTCTTTAACTACTCGATTGAATCCCTGCCGGCGGTAGAAAGCAGGCGATGAAGAGATAAAAGGGATGTTTTGTTTTTTTCCTGCCGTGCTGCTTCTGCTGATGATGATGCGCGCTGTGCGGCCACCGCGCGTAAAACAGCTGCAGTGAAAATCTCCCAACTGGCGCGGAGAGAGCAGAACAAGTGTCTGGCTGCTCGTCGTGCCAAAATAAAGTTAAACGAGATACAGTCGGTTATATGTAACGACTGACTAGATGAATTTTTTTAGTGTTTACAAATGACTGTATCTCTGTGCTTAACCAAAACTGTCCGTATTCATCAATGGAGCGATTGAAACGAACTTATTGCACTTTGGTGTTTTTATCCTAATTGTAGCCTAAACACTAATTTTCTACTATTTCTATAAGGTCCAGGCTTTCTGCGCAGCCTACAGTGAAAAGATGGTTTAATGAGGGTAGTCGCTCACTCTTTAAGTTGCAGGTTTTAACTTATATGATAGTATTTGAACCCTCACATTTGCGCGTTTAAAGCTCCTCGCCAAAGAGAGTCATTTTGCAATTACAGTTGGTCCACTTAGGGTAGTCATTTTGTACCACTGATGACTTCTCCCTCTTTCTCTCTGAGGAGTTATTGGCTGTTTCTGTAATAGTTTTGAGGAAAAGTGAGTCTCCTTTTTGAAGTAAAAGCAAAGCAAGGCGTTTACATCCCCCTTCTCACACCTTCTTCCTTCACTGCCTGATTCTGTGAAGCTGCGCCCAGCTTTAGCTTTTCCAGTTATTCACTTGTTAATTATGTATTAAACAGTGCAGAAGCACCAGCCACTTTCTCCATACTAGGTCAGCATATTGACTGCAGGCTTATGTTGAATCAAGGCTGGTGCTATTAGGTTTTAAGTGGGCATTTGAAATAACTGATAACACAGTGAGCTCAAATGTTGGAAGAGAGGCTGCAGAAACCTTTGCTGTTAATGTATGTTTAGAGCATTGCATTAGTGGTAGAGCAGTGGAAGTGGCAGCAGAGGTACATTTACAGTTTGAACAATTTTATATAAACATATCAAAACTGCCATAAAAGAGATCATATTTCATTTTTGCAATGAAAGCAGAGTCCACCCCCTACTGGCCTCATTAACTGGCTTTATATGAGCTTGTGCAATTTGATAAATGAGGAGAGCAGAAGCGAGAAGAGAAAAACATCACAGAAAATCTAGTGTAGGCTACTACACTACTGCACCCCAGAGAGAGACTAAAGGAGGTTGCTGTACCAAGTAAGCGAACAAAGTGGCCGAGGAAAAGAGGCTGGGGATGACAAAAGGGGGACAGGCGAGAAAAAAAAAAAATGTGTTTGCTCACATATTCATCTCATTTGACTTGTGGGAGCTGCTCTGTATTTCCCACCACTGTCGCTTTTAGCCTTTAGATGGCGAAGAAAGGCGCGCTCTGATTTTATGTAACAGGGTGCGAAGAACCTTCTATCAGACAACATTTCAGGTGTCGCATCTCTCACAGTTCGCACCTGTCTGCTGAGCCATCAGCTTCACAATATGCTCTGTCAAATGATGGTTTCAACCAGATCAGTCCATCTGTGTGTTACCTGTGCAATTATCTGCCTCTATCTGCATCCATCTTTCTCCAATCTACCACTCATTAACCTGCACATCTATCTATCTATCTATCTAGAAGTCTCTCTCCCCTCCTTCTTCGTAGCCACTGTCCTTTGAGCCAACCTGTAAGCTGCAGTATTTTGTGTTTGAACTCATCTCTCGAGACCTCATTTAGAGTTTGTGGAAAGGCTGCAGCCTAAAGGACAAAAAGCTTTCAAATCATTGGTGAGCTTTTTCATTGTGTACTGTACTGTTCATGGCAAATAAAAAAAGAAAAATCTGCTATCCTTGGATTTCACTGGACAAGCCAGATAACTGACAAGCCAACACACCACGCACATAAGCAAACGAAGATGGTTTCAGTGATATACTGTACGTGTGTGTTCAGGTGTGTGTGTGTGTATGTACTTTATGTTTTGTAGTCACCAACTTGCTTTTTTTGAGCGAATGGATGATGCAGCTCAGGTTATAACCTTCATCTGCACAGTTAAGCCTGCTGCCTTTTAAAAGTCTGGGATTTATTTTGGAGATTTTCAGCTGGCTGACCTATGATGTGCACTCACTAGTCAGAAAACATTTGGAGGATGAAGTATAGGAGGGACAGATTTGTGATCATCGTACAGTAAAATAATAACCTTAGATAAAACAATTTTGTAAGATCTGCGTGATTGGATGTGTGGAGGTTTATGTAACATATAAATGTTGTTGGGAAAACATTTGAGTCACAATTTGAAATCTGCTTGCTTTTGACCTGCTCTAACATCCATCAAGCCTTTTATGATTTGGTAACATTTGTTTAGTTATATTCTTGTCTGACTTTTAGCAGGATATCATCAAAAAATCCAAACAGATTTCAATCAAATCAGGGGGAAAGTATAGATTTTGGGCACTTTATGACCATTTTTGCTATTTGAACAACTGCACTCTCTTTGATGAGCAAAATCTGGAACATGTATCACATGATTGTTTATAACTATGTGTATTTTCAGCAGATATAAATGCAGATAAGATGCATTTTCCAACATTTTCTACTATTAGAATAACAAATTTAGAGGAAATGAAGCTTTGGTGAAAGTATTCACTCTAGCTTCTGATTGGTTATGCTGTTGAACAAGTAGGAATAGAAGGTTATTCTGCTGACTTGCCTCTCAGTTTTACACATTTTTAATTTACCAGCAGGGTGGATTTAAATAGGAAAATGCTGACACGGTTTTATGGTCATGTAATCAAAGATCTATAAGTGCCGGATTTCTATAAGTGTTCACATTTCCATGGTTTGAACTCCATTAAATGGAAGAGTGAGTTTTGACTGCTTACACCAGCCTCTCAATGTCACTTCTAATGATTACCAAATGGTTCATCAAGGCTGATGAATGTAGTTATTACAACACTGATCCAGTACAAATGAGTTTCAAGTAATGCCTTTATGATGGGAAAGCAGAGGACAGGATGAGGATGGAAGGGGCGAGTGATGCTCACGTTTACAGTAACATTGGTGGTATCGATCAGCCCACATATTGGGCTCACTGCAGTCTGAACTGAGAGGTTGAAAGAAATGTACTATTTAAAACAGAAAATCCAGAAAAACTTGAATATTGCTTACTGATAAGATTGGTCACTGCTGGAGAGAAAGAGCACAGCAAGTCCGGTCCTGGCCCAGCAGATAAAGGCCACTTTTACAGATTTATGATTTCATCAATAGGAAACCTAATACCAGGATTGTGTAGATGCTGGTGCAATGCGGGCATCAATATCCCATTATAATGTAATGGTATAAGATTAGATAAGATAAGATAAACCTTTATTGATTCCCAACAGGAAATTTGGTTGTATATCATAATGATAACAGTGGATGTAGTAAACGCCCTCTGATTCTTGTGTGGTTGAATGTGAATGTTTCCCACTGAGATTCTGCTGCTGAGACACAGGGAATAGAGTCCCAGGCTTTGCTGCAATCTGCACCACCATGTCCACAACCACAGAGAGTTTCCATCACAGCAGCCAGGATAGGTTACAGATGGTGGTTGTAGGAGATTAAGAGGTGCATCGATCCATCAGCATGACTTTTCGAACCCTCTGTGTAATGTGACACAGCATTCGCTCTCTGCCACCAGATTTGGTGGCCAGTAATGATCCTTATGTGCCCCAGGGGCTTGGAGGTAATGTGGTTGTTGACAAGGATTTGGCAAGCGTTGGCTTAGCTGGAAAAAAAAATTAAGGTGGAGAGGAAGAACAGGCACACAAAAGTAGTGGTTAGACAGCCAGCAGTGCCAAGAGTGAAAATCTAATCAAAATTTACTCCTTGCTTATTTCCGCACACATTCCACCTATGTTACATAAGGGTGAGCTTCAGGATAAACTGCACAGCATATGTTTGTTTTTTTCCCTTAAATGAGTTTGGTGCCAGAGGTTTCTCATGTCCTGCCCTCCGTGCTCATCTTCTGCCTTCTTGCTCTCACACACTCCCATCTCATCTGCTCCCTGTCTCCTCCAGCTGAACCCTCTGTCCCCTACTGAACCCCCAACGTGCTATCGATTTCTGGATGTAGTGTATAATCTGGATATCAGTAGAGGTTTACATCCGTGGGCAGAATGCAAGAACGTTTTCATATTTCTGAAAGGTGCTGTCAGGAAAATATCTGCAAATGTGTTTCACTTAAGATTTTCAAGCGTAACTAATATAGTAGTTTGGACATACGACCTGTTTATGTGTGCATGTTTTATGTGTTACAAAAGTACAACTGACTTGGTTTAGGTGGTGCCACACCTCTCAAGGTATGAGTAAAAGCTAAAGTGAGCATACTAACATTCACAGTTTCATGTATTTCATTTCCTTCATTGATATATTATTGTGGTGCATTGTGCAAAAAGCCAAAAACCTTACTTACTCATACCTTTCATGAGATTGGCTTGTTTATGACATAATTCCCCAGATGATCATTACTTCAGAAGGATGTCGCAAATGACATGATGCATAAACATAATGAATATAAGCGGTTCGGAAATGAGCAAGTGCATAATTAGAAATGTAAATTAGCACAAAAAGACCCAATAATGCCATGCAAGACAGAAATCCCACTACAGTTGTCTGGAAGTGTAATTTATAAAAATAGTATCCACGTGTATGATGCTGCAAGAAGATTTTACCATCTATTAGCTCAGACAATGAAGCCATGATGTAAGACAAAAGCAAATGAAAACACCAGTTAGCGGTAGGAGGTACAGTGCGCACATACCAGGACAGCAACAGAAATACTAGCTATCATTGCTAGCCACAGCAGGCAGGACGACTTCCTCACTTCTGTTTATCTTTGAGGCAGCAGCATCGCTAGCCTTACCTTGCGTTCACCCACACCGCTAGCAATGAGATGTTACGGATAGTGAGATGATAACGGTTTAGCCAGTGGAAGCTAACAGTTGTAGCTGACAGAGCTAGTAGCACTCACTGGTAGAAGTGAGTTTCATGGATTGTTGACTGAAAGCAACAATCAATGAACCAACTAATATAAAACAATAGGCAGGTGACTACAGGGTAAGTGTTTCAGTAGCTATTGCAGCACTTTTTCTTAATCTAACTAATTAATTGTAGGACTAAGTGGTAAACTGGTAACCTGCTAACGATAGGTAATTAGCAGAACTAACACAGTAGTCCAATGTTTTGCTTGACCTTCCCAAACGAGTAGCCATTGTGATTGGAGGCTATACAATATTATGTTGTACATTTGTAAGCCAAACTCTTTCCGATTGTTGGACTTTCCCAGTATTACATGAAACAATATTACAGTTAAAGCTAAAAACAAAAAAAACTACAAAACATTTACAATGGCAGGAATCCCAGATCGAGGTCACTGCCAACATTTTATCAACTGATCCTTGGGCCAAGGATCTGTTCACCAAGTTTCAGCCAAATCCATTTGTAACTTTTTGAAATATTTTGCAGACATAGAGACAAAGATGGGAGAACGCATGCACCAACCAACTTCACTGGCAGAGGTATGAATGAAAAAACTTGAGCATGTGTTACCACACAAACACACACATGTACACACAACATTAATGTGTTTTTTTTTTTACTTGTACTGTTGCAGTGGGACAATAAATACCAGAGCCAAACTGTAGAGAAACAAATCTACAAACCCTGATTAAAGCAATGAATCAAATTCTACCAATGAGTAACAAGCAACACGATTTCTTTATGAAATCTTAATTATCACAGCTCAACATCAGGCCAGGGTAAGATGGTTCTTCACAAAGCATAAACATGGATATACGCTCACATAAAAACAACCACAACTTACTGTAACGTGGTATTAAGAAAATACATTAAGTTTCCAATCGTTTTTATGCACACTAATGTTTTGTTAACGGAGAAAGCAAATGTCAGTGAAATCCCCACACTATTGCTTTCTTTCCGCTTGAAAGGTTGTAGCACAAGAAACAAATAACAAAGTGTAAAGACTTTTTCCATTTGTCTTGTGGTTCTGTGTTCAGACATATGTAGCATTTTACATTCGAGAAGTCTATTCATTTCACCCCAGGTGATAGCAACACGTCTAATTTACACTGTATTTCTTTTCAGCGTTTCAAAAGTTCACATAAAATTACCTTGACAGCCTGATAAGAAAACATAGCTATTGATTGCTGACCTTTACTCAGTGGTGTCTGACTTCTGCTCTAAAACCTACCGAGTGGAAGAGTTGAAAAGACAGGCGAGAGATTCCTCCATAGCCAGGAGTTTGGAGGCAGCTTAATCATACAGATAAAAAGACGTGTTTTTCTGCAATTTGTTGTAGGGTACTGGATGAACCAGTATACGATTCCCTGTAAATACGTATGTGGGGAGAAATAATGAATTTCTAATGAGTTATCATATCCCTATGGCTCTCTAGTGTTAAAGGAAAGAGAGACTGGAAGCGGTAAAGAAACAGAAAGGGGATAGAAAGAAGGTTAGACAGAAAAAGAGCAATGAAAATTGAAAGAGAGTACTTGGAGAGTACAGTAAAGTGGCATTCATTACCAAAGCCTGCATATGCTGTCCTCTCTGTCTCTATGTCATCATCTGTCATTTCTCTGTCTCCTCTTCTTCTTCTTCTTCTTCTCTTTTTTCCCTTTCCGCTTTAATGCTTCATCTTTTATCCTCTCTTTCTCTCTGTCACCTTTCTCTTTCCTCTTAGGCCATCTCTCACTTCCCTGTGCCTCAGTCTTGTCATCTTTTCTCCACCACTCCTTATTTATCTCTGTCATTAGACTTGTTGTGTGAATGACTGCAGTGGCCTTTGGCAAGAGAGGAATTAGGAACAGAGAGAGAGGAGACAGTGAAACCATCCTGGTGTAGTTTTCCTTCCTCCAAATAGCCGTCTGGAGGCCAAGCAGCATACTCTAAATGTACTCCACCTGGCCCAATTTCACATGATGTGAGTCCACTCACCTGTTAATTGGGGTTTTTCCTCATGCTGGTCCAGACTGAGCAGAGCTAAACTCGGAGCACTTGGCTGTCCTGGCTCACCGTTTCTTTGAGTTCAGCAAAAAAAGTGTCTGTCGAAACTGGGCTAGAATCTGGGCCAGCATACAGTACCTAGGACACAGATCAGAAAATGACATAAAAGGTACAAATAAAATATTATACACATAACTGAGTGTAATCCTGCTTACTGTTGAAATGATGAAGATAAAAAAATAGAGGGGCAAAAGTAATCATAACTTAAGTATCAATGCTATCATTATGAGCAGCAGTCACTTATTGCTTGCTCGTTATATTTGTCTTTGGGATTTATCATTTGCGCTTCCTCCACCAGCCCCGGCTACATCACCCCTTACATAACACCCCAAGCTGTTGTAAAGATGGATCCAACAAGCCACTGCTTTATCAGTTCTTCAACTGTGGCTCCCCATTCGATCATAACGATGGCTGCCAAAACTACTACCCCTCATCTTCTGCTAGCCCCGACCCCTGAATAGCGATATAGCTAAGGCAAGGACAGCTGCAGCACAGCCCTTTTTAATTGAAAACAACTATGGTAGGGACTTTGCACCAGAGGGAATGGTTAGTGTAGAGGGAGACAGATACAGCCAATTAAACATACTGGGAAAATAAGGTACATTTGAAATGCTTTTTTCATTGTGTCTCCACTTTCTCTACTTTGGTTGAATGCATGGATGGAAGCAAAGACAGAAATAGGAATCAGGAAGAGTTTCTGGGCTGTAGAGAGTTCAGCAGCTGAAGCTCTCTGTCCGCTTTATAGCAAAGACAACCACTGAGAGGAGGAGATGGGGGTGGGGGGGAGAAAAAGAGGTCAGAACTGATCCGGATTTATTGGCTCAGCTGGTCATAAAGGAGGCTTTATCCTCACATTGCATTATGCAAGCCAAGATCTCTGCTAGCTACAGGTGAAAGATGACTGCTCTGCAGACACAGATTCTCTGTCTCTCTCTCATCTTCCTCCTCCCTCCCTCCCTCCTCTCTGTGTATTTCTCTCTCTCTCAGGATGGATGAGTTTAATACCAAGGTGGTTAGAAACAAAGGCAGATTTCCTCACTGAAGTGCATTCTTTACTCTGTCTGACACGTGGAATAAAAATCAAGCCTCTCCTCCTCGTCCTCCTCTGATCCTTCCACATCTCCTCCATTTCCTCACCCTTTGGCCTTTGCATTTTCTTTACTTCCCCTCTTCTTCTCCCTGCTCTCTTCTGCTCTCTCTTTCTCACTCTGTGCCATTGCAGAGGCATCTCATTGATTTCTTAAATGCATCTAGTCATCTATAAGAGACAAGCAGATTTTGAAAGGTATCACCCTAATGGATATGCTCAGCCTCAATGTCTTTCACTTATTCCTTAACTTGTTCTCTCACTTTAAGCCATATGCTTGTACACACAGTACCGGCCCAGCCGAGGCACCCAGGTAGGATCTAAAAATGTTTCCAAGACAGAAAACACAGCCTTTTCTGAAAGTCACGTCTTTTAAGAAAAGACCATAATAGAACTACTATCTGGTGCAGCACTGGATAGTTTTGTTGGTTTCACCCATTCATGAAGCACAAACTCATACGTTTACAGTTTCATTGATGACAAATTGGCAACATCCAACCTCAATAATTTGCCCGCTAACCTCCAAATGTTGCCGTGGGTAGCGTGGATGGTTTGTGCTGTTATTACCATTTGTAATTAATAGATAAACATGATTATACACTAGTATGCACTGGTAGTTGAGTAATTGAATATATCAGCATGCTTTATGGATAATCCGCTCGCAAAATTCAAAACCCTCAGAAATAGTCACAGGCGGTTTCTATGCCTGCCTTTGAAGAGACATGGTACTGAGAAGTTGGGAAAGAAGTGTCGGTGGGGGAGCAGGATTGTGTGGGGTTGGAGGAGATAACCATTCCAGTCTACCTCATCAAAAAAAGAGCTAGAAAAGCAATAGCAAGGGAAAAAAATGGCGAGAAAAGCAGCTAAATAGGAGGAAAGCGAGAGCATGCTCTGCCTTTGCTCTGACCTGGTTCCAGTAAATCCGCCTACTTTACACGATGAACATTACCTCCACACTGTATTTATAGAGCCTTTTGGTGTGTGGTTTTGTGTGTAAGCCGGTGTGTATATGAATGTGATTTTGTTTATGTGTGGCCATGATTGTAGAGTAAATGCAGTTAGTCCATGTCATATAGGGGCAGGGGGTCTGATAGAACAGTTTGAAGAAAAAAAGGACCCATGTTTAAACCCCTCTTTGCAACAAGTGGCAATCCTAAATGCTGAATGCTGGAGCCATTGTGGAAGCACCATGTGATACAGCTGCTAGCGAGGCTAAAAAGTCAACACTGACTTGAATCACAAGAAAAGACGTGTTGACGTTTTCAGTATTTTCCCAAAACACCTCACCTTAACAAAGAGTTTGAGTAAGTCTAACAGGTCTCTGATGTCAAAGACCTGTGTTTCACTTTATGTGCCCATGCACATTCCCCAACCACCTCCCTGTGACTTCTGCGCAGTGTAAGGATGTCACAATGACTTAAATGTATTTAGCAAAGCAAATGCCCACACAAATTTGTATTTTCTCGCATGAGGACCTGCAAGCAGTAAAACCAAATCTAGGCTTGGAGGCAGTGAAGACAACAACTCCATAGATACTGAACTGTTTAACTAGTTGCATATGCACTTTTGGATCCCAAAACAATGGGGCCAGTGAAAAGACAATTTCCATTTCAGGACCAAAAATTCATCTTATTATTTTTTTGATAACCACAGACTGCTTTCTCCTCTACTAAAATAGTAACCCAGTGGAAAAGTCTACATAAGCTCACCTCCAGCAAGCTCCACAGGTGTACTGGATGCTATAAGGTGTGAGCAGTATACCCACACACTGTTTAAAAATAGAGAGGGCCCTGACAGTCCTACACGAAGCTTCACAGCAGAGACCTCTCTGTTGAAATGGTCTCTAGCCTTATGACTCTTATCCAAAACTTCAATCACTGCTCCTTTCTCCTCCTCTTCTCTGCTCCTCCTCCTTTCTCTTCCCCTCTTCTCTCTCTCCAGGGAGGGGATTTTGCTTCTATAAGTCTTCTATCACACTGAATATTTCACAAAAGCACTTTTTTTCCCTCCTGGCACACATACACACACTGCTGACTTTCTCACGGAAGTGTTCTCACTTTCATTCCCTCACGCTCTTCACAACTGTCATCTTCCATGCTTTGTCTCCGTCTTTCATTCTTCCTTTTCCTTGTCATCTTCATCTCAATCTTATTTTCTCCTCTGAATGTTCCTCTCTTTGTCTGGCACCAGTGCTCACTCTTCATTCCTCTTCACTTTGCTCTCTCCTTCTCACTTGCACTCACCCTAAACCAAACCACTTTGCTCCTTCCGCTCAATTTTTAACACATGCCTCCTACAGTTACTTTCTTTCACTCTCCCCTTTATGGCTATTCAAGGAATGCATTTGAAATGTATAGGCCTTACAGTAAAAGGATTTAGTACCTTATAATCAATACACTCTGTGTTTGGCCTTTATGCTATCCTCCTGCTTTGTTCAGTTGTAATGCAGCCTATACTGACAAAACTGATTATTATTATGGTAATTTGTTGTCGGGTCACTTCAGGTACTTTGCTGTAAATTAGTTGTGATATGGTTAACTTCACTGGTCATTAAGGTTGACCTAAAGATCCCATGGCCATTACTGTACACTGCTGAAGTAGCTTTTGTACAGGATTGGCTGCACAGATCGCCACTATAGGAAACTGCAGCCCACTAAAGTATACATAGTCAGACATGTTCTCCCGAGCAATTTTCTCAGCTGATGTAACTTTTCATTGATTAGCAATGTACCCACATTGCATAGGAATTTTATTAATCTATGAATTATTTATGTGGTATGCTATTTTATAGCTTTAGTGTTTGTGTGTGTGTATGTATGTGTGTATCCTGTTGATTCGGCCCCTAGAGTTTTAATAATGTGCTTTTCGTCTCAAAAATTAGATTCTTCATTTCATCATCTCATCTCTGAGGCATCTCATACAGAAAACAGGTGTCAGTCAGACCCCAATGACTGGACTACCATTTCCCCTCTTCTCCTTCCCATTCATCATCTTTCTCTGATTGTGATGACATGCATACAAGTCAGATGTTTGATATTTGGAATACAATGCCATTGGAGACATTTTAAAGGAAGTCCCATTAGAGGACCTGGTTAATATTTCATACATAGCTTGATGCTACACAACAGCATACTGTTAAACTACACAGCAGCCCAGAGTGTACCGGTGCCTGCAGTAGCCTCGGGCTAATTACGCTCATTGTGCACCTCCTGAACATGTAAGACTGAATGAGGACTGCCACAGTCAGCCACCATTTTTTTGTCCATTTGAGAGCAATCAGAGATGCAGACTACATCTGGAGTATACTCACCAAGCAGCATCAATATTTTTTGTATTACTCTGAAGTGAAATCATAGTATAATAGCTACAATACCTTCACATTTGGACAGGATGATCTGCATTAATATTGAAAACGTATACATGGAGGATGGATTTTAACTCTGCAGAATTGTTTATTATCTTAAGACAGACAAACTTAATAAACAAAGAGGACCAGTGGCCACAAGTGATGAAACTAACCAACAGGGATATGGATGATGACCATAAGAGTATACAGTATATACAGGGTTTACAGATATTGCAAAATTGCATGCAATCTAATATGACCCAGATCCACCCTTGTGGCGGTGTTTGCAATGGCAATTTACAATAGTTACTTCAAAATAAGACTCCTTGTAAGGTGTGCTTACATGTCCATAGTTGTCTGTATTGTTACCTATATCATTTTGAACCTAAATACTTCCTGATATCAATTCACAACAATGTTCAAAGCTGTTTTATTTTTAATATGAGTTTTTTTCCCCGAGCTGTAATGTCATCTTGTGAAGGTCTTCTCACCTCAGATTGACGTTAAACTTCCACTCGTCACTCGTCTTGCGTTACTCTCTGCGACAGATGGAATTTGACTGTGGCTCTCTGGATGAAGGGTTTGGAAATTGGAATTATTGATGGCAGCCATAAGTTGACCACTAGAGCAAAACGGTGGTTGGAAAGTAATTCTCTGACCTGTGTGTGTTTGTGGAGGTGTGTGGGGAGCTGCCATCTGTGTGTCATTACGTGTATATGCTGCTGACATGCCCAAACTGGATCATGCCCAACAGCCATTATTCCGTCATCCTCCTCTTCCTGACTGCTCCATCTCTCTCTTTTCTGTCTTTATCATCTTTTTTGTCCCTTCTCTTAACCTTCCCTCTCGCTGTCTCTCTCACTCCAACTTTCCCACGAGACCAAATGACCTAATTTTCATCTTAAGACTCATGCTTGAACAGGCTTGTTCCCATCACACTCACAAACATGCATACATGCAGAGGTGCTAGTGCAGAAGTAGCACCATTTGCAGCAGTAAGGTGCATATTATGAATATCTATCTAAATGCCTCTAATGTAAAAGTGTGGCTTTTGCTCAGACTCTTTCTGCTTGACACCCCATAGCCTGTGCAACAGCACCTATCTGATATGACTTGTACTGTAAGTATTTCTATATGTGACATCTACATGTGTGTATAATGGTAACAGCTGTGTCCTTGGTCCCTGTGATGCTTGTGCTTCCCTTTTTTTTAGAGCAGAAGTGTGTATGCATGTGTGAGTGAGGCAGAAGCCTTCAGGGTTCAGATTACTGCAGATGTGACATGGTATATCAGAAACAACCACCTCACACAAACTGACAATCTAAAACCTCACATAGCAAAACTGTCCCCTGTTGCCCTGAAACTCAATGGCAACTCATGGGAAGATTTTAATGAGCAGCCAAATTATACTGAAAGAAAAAAAAAAGGTTGCTTCAGGTTAAAATACACTAAACTTTGAAAATTCAATTTTCTGTCAGCCTTGGGTTCAAACTCAATCTGGAGAGAATAAATGTGTGTCGTATATGGGTTTCCAAAGGTGAATTAGTGACTGTTTTCAAGTATTTAATGAGAACACATAATGCGGAATACTATTCAGGCAGGTCAATTGAAAACAAATGGAACCTTTTATTCAAAAGTTCAACATCTACCGTATGATAAACTGGGCATTTTGCTCTGATAACATGGTTACTGGAATGAAAGTAAGCTCACATGCACATTCACAGGCATATGCTGTGCAACAGGTAGTGGTGAAAAAACACAGAGCACCAAACCACTTGACAATCTGTACTTGCTGTTTTATAAAAGAGAGGAAACAGAGTCACCGGGATGCAGCTCTGCTCGTGACGTTTTTCTTTTTTTTCTTCTTTTGTTTTTTTTTTTTTTTGGCTTTTGCGGTCAATGGAGCAGTTCAGGCTAACGACATGTTGTCTTCCATGTTCCCTGCTGAAGTTTTTTTATTGACAGAGGTTTGCCTCAGTACAGTCAATAAGCATCTCTGCACACCTATATGAGACAGACAGGTGTGTTGAAGGATAAGCAGGAATAGACAAAAATAAAGTAGAACTCCGGCACTCTGTTGGCATTTAGGTACATTTATTTATTGCTTCATCTGGCATCTCAGTTGGCGGAGGTGTAACAGACAGAGTAAACAAAGGGAAAGAGAGATTTTTTTTGTGAGGAGGAAGTGAAGGAATGGAGTAAAAGTGGGGAGATGGTGGAGTTTTTCTTTGCTGACGATTAGCCGAACATCCCAGCTGGGGAGAAACAGTGCTAGAGGGTTATATGACAGGAGTGTGAGGAACTGTGAAAGCTTGTGTCTGTGTGTTAGATTGTGTGTGCATCTGTATGCGTCTCTTCCCGTTTCACTCTGTCTCTTACTTTGTTCACGTGTGCGTGTGTGTGCATGCAAACTGAGGTGTGGATTGAGCCTCTCAATTGAAGTCTGGGGTTTTGGAGAGGCACTCTGCGCGGTGTGTCTAAAGGCCATGTTTGGCCACAAAAGGAATTCATTAATGCAGTCGTGATCAATGGAGATACACGCGCACAATTTCGCATGTGCATGGACACACACACACACACACACACACACACACACACACACACACACACTCACACACACAAGTGGATGCTGGGAAAGAAGGTTTTACAGTTTAATTTATTCCCCAGAGAGGGCAAACCTAACAATGAGACCAGTGGCTTAACACATGTACATGTGTATTTGAATTTGTGGGAGTGTGTGTGTGTAGGTGGATTGTGGGTAGGTGCATTAGTGGGTCTGTATGTGTTTGACAGAGAGAGTGAACAGAGGTGCGTGTGTGTGTGTGTGTGTGTGTGTGTGTGTGTGAGAGAGAGAGAGAGAGAGAGAGCGAGTTTTCCCTCCACATGAGTGTCTCAATCATCCAAAAGTGGATTAAGTGTAACCAAAAGTGCCCCCCTAACACACACACCCACACACACACACACACACACATTAAGTTGGTTGGTAAACGTAGCATCGGCTCATGGCCCTGGAGGGAGTTGCATTTTAAGTCACTGATACACTGTGTGCTTGCCTAGTATGTGTGAGTGTGTTTGTGCGCACACACTCAACTCTTCAACCCTGTGATTTCTGTGGAGGAAACCACTTGACAGAGAATGCTGTTTCTCTCCACTGACACCCCCCCACCCCATGTAAAACACACATGTATAATACACACACACACACACACACACACACACACACACACACACACACTAATAGGTAGATACAGCCATTAGCTTCCCACATTGCTTCCCTTGAGTATTACATATCCTCTGAATGTTTTATAAAGATCTCAAACTTCTGAACCATTAGCGACATTTCCTCCTTGTCTCCATCCCTTTTGTCTAATCTCTCATGTCTGCCGAAAGCCTTTATGTTGCATTCTGTGAGTCGTGCGCGTGACAGAGTTGACAGGAGCCGTTTAATTCAGTGGTTTTATGTTAGACACGTGAGCCATGTGCGACATGGTCGTGTCTGCCTGGCATGGCAATTTTTTCTGCACCACAAACTTTTCGCATGAAGTCTATTTTTCCCAGCCCACATGCATGAGTGAAGCGCGAAATATATTTTAGGGTTGTTTATTTTTAGATGTGAATGTTGTATAAATACATATTTATTCACAATAAAGACATATGAGAAAGAGCAGCATTGTTTTCCTCACACTTAAATGCTCTATGCAGATGCATCAGGATGAAGAGGAAGCATTGGGGTATAGTTATAAGAATAAGTAAATCACAGTCTGTAGCTTGTTTGCTGTTTATAAATTTGCTGTAACTGCAAACTGAATATAATAACAGCAAAGTATTTAAAGAATGTGTCACACACTTTTTATTTATTATCCACACCGTAACTCCTTTATAACACTTGCAAACAAGGAAATGATTTTATTCCAATGCTCCACTTAGTCTCAGCAGAGTGAAGCTCCATTCTGTTGCATCTGACTTTGTTTCTGTCTCTTTCAAATGACTGCACAAGTGTAAAACATTGATTTGTGATTGATGGTCAAAATGGCTACCTGTTGTCTAAGGATAATGGTAACTTCTGGGTTGTTGCTCTGAAATCGATCTCTGTTTTTATTTGTACAGCTGTCTTACAGCAGAAACAGAAACGGATACACTGACTAAATAAGAGATTACAGAAATAACTGGAGGCTACAGCAAGGTGGCTCCTTAACATTGCTTGTAAGCAGACGTGCTGTGGCTATGTTAATGTAAGTTCGACAAGCTGACAATTACACATCAGCATTTTCAGAAAGCTCTTTTTCCTCCCATCCTCATTATAGCTCAAGGCTGGCAATTTCACATCAACAAAGCCCACATGGGCTGCGAGTATTTTCAGAAATCTCTATTTCCGGGGATAGCAAATGCCAGCTTAGTAGGGATAGAAGGCCAAAATCAAGAGAAAAATGTTTTGTGTTTTCAGTTTAATCCACATTATTGTGAACATAGTCAAAAAGACAAACAAGAAAAAAAAAACTCAAACAGAAAGCTGGCTGCTGCGGGAGACAGCGCAGGTGCGACGCTGCTTCAGTCAGGTGGTGGGCATTCGGGGTAAGATCAGTTAGGCATCCACCAATACACAGAAAGCCGTGCTATTACACACTTGGGCTTACACAAGCTTACAAACAGCGGAGCGTATTGATTGTTAATTTCATTAAATGTACTGTTGCACACTGGCAGTATTTACTGTATGTCCTTGCCCCACGCAGAAGTACACAATTCTCTGAAGGCACATGTGCTCACAGCTCAACCATGATTAATGTGGTTCATATACGGGATGTGGACACAATAAATGTAACACCTGTACAATGTTATACAATGGAATACAATACAATAGCCCTACTATGAAATTGGATACTCCCTTTACCCTAACGTTCACTTTGAGAGCAAAATATTAGGCACACCTTATATAACACATCTTAGTTATATCCTTTACCCATATGGGTGAGACAAAACATAACAACAAAACAAACTAAACAACTAACCATTAGAAGCTTCATAAATGTGGGATTTGTTGCAGGGCAACCATATTAGATGGTATTGCATCGTACAGGTGTTACATTGGTCCCATTCACACCACATTAGTGTACAGTACATAGTATTTTTTCTTGTTGCTAGTCAGTCAGATGCATGCTATTCTGCCACTGGTTAAAGCAAATAGCTGATCAATGGATTGTGATGATCCAAAATGTCCAAATGCAAAACTAAAAACATTCCAGTCAGCCTCAGTTGCTCTTTTTGTTTAGTTCGAATTAGCAAATGTTAGCATGCCAATATTCTAAACTAAGATGGTGACAGAGGTAAACATCACTTGACAATATCAGCATGTTAGCATTGTTATTGTGAGCACTGTGCCTCACAGAGCTGCTATGGCTGTAGACCCTCACTAGTCTCTGTAGTCTCTGATGTATTTTCAGACAATGTAAAAGGCATTAAGTTTAATGTTCAGTAATATTTGTAATGATTGGTGTAAAACAGGCTTATATTTAGAACAGTGAATAGTTGAAAGACTCTTTTAAACTGGTGATTTTATTTTTTTAAATAGCTGATTGGGCATTTAAATTTGTAGCAACCTCCAGCCCTGAATTCTCCCATCTGAACTCTGATGGACAAACCATTACAGGATAAGTAAATGGGACGTTTTTTATTATCTACTATACTATACTAACTATAATTATTTCTACTTATTTTATTTATGTATCATTATTGTGTTGTTACGAGCAGGGAGAGGATTGCTGGGGGGCTAAGGGGGACAATGGGGGGATATTTCTATCTAAAAAGAACAACATGAATCTGTAATAATGTTTCATCATATGTGCAGAGTGTTGAATAAAATTTGGTTATAAAAAAAAAAAAAAGTAAATGAGACGGTGTGTATGTGGTCCATGAAAACAGATTGCTTTTACTGCCCAGGATAGAAAGTGTAAGGCAGTGCAACATGGAAACAGCACAACACCACATGGTAGAGTGACTGAAAGGAAAGAGAGAGAGAGAGAGAGAGAGAGCAGGCTCATGCTTTTGTTCATAAATATTTCCACAGCTTGTCTCTTATGAGAGAAATGCTCTAAACATGTAAATGCACATACATGCTTTATGCAATAGATTTACATGAGATATTTATGATTGTCTTCCTTTTTCTCCTCGCTTATGATTCCCTACTCACCTCACCATCACTCTTTCTAGCTCGCTATCATGTGGAGCTCTGATTTTCTATTTTGATGTTACGTCCAACTTGGAGAGGAAATGCTCGTTTCCTGCCTCTGTGTGTGCGGTTCTGTGCGTATGAGTGTATATCCAACTTATCCGCACAGTTTTAGATTTAGTCAAAAAGTTACTTACACACACACACACACACTCACAAAAAGCACACACTCTCCATCATTCAGTCTGTGTATTGTATACATGCAGTGTGTATGTGTGTGCCTGCAGGTCTTGCCTCAGGCTATTCTGGTGTCAGAAAGAGTAAGCCTGTCAGCCTGACATTGCATCATTCTACGTAAGCCACAGACACACATACACACACTTTTGTCAAAAAAAAGAAAAGGTACTCTGTGGCCCTTCTCCCTGAGGACGCACTTACTGTGCAAGACCTGCAAAGATCCATTCTCCTAATGAGGGGACAGGAAACAGAGGACACACAGGAGGGGGAAAGAAAGGGAGGAGGGAGTGAAAGGTAAGGAAGGAGGTATTTCTGACTGAGTGGTGTAAGGTTTCTAAACAGATGAATCATATCATTCAGAATAAGGCAACACTGTATATTCATGTGCTGTGTGTTCATGTGTGTGAGGAGTGTGTGTGTGTGTGACACTACATGAATTTGGCAGATTTTATATGTGTCTGCATTTGGAAATGGGTTTCTCTCTCTTTCTCTCTTTGGGCAGATGTGATGAATTTTCATTAGAGCGTTTCCTTATTAAGCCTGTTTCTGGCCTTGTGTATGCCTTGCAGTCACACACACACACACTCACTGTCTCTTTCCCTTACACACACAAACACACCACACACACACACACACACACACACACACACACGTACAGGCGTTAGATGAGAGCCGCTCTGTGAGCAATAAGGGAATTAGTGTTTATAACAAGCTCGGAGAAGACCCCATACTGGGAGCTCAGTGGAAGAAGCAAATATAATGGGTATCGATGCAACATACACACACGCACACACACACACACACACACAAACTAACCATTACATGGTATCCACACATGCGTAACTCCTACTACTGTAAGGTTTGTGTATAAGTGTGTGTATCCATTCACCCTCTTTCTCACTCTTGTATCCCGTCCTACACTTGATTTTAACAAGCACAGAAATGCTGATAATTGGCCCTTCATCTGCTTCTCCTCTTCAGCTCTTCTCTCCTGTGTACTCTGTCACGTCCTCGCAACTCTTTTATTTGTCCCACTTTCACGTCACAGCATCCTGATAAGGCCTGGGACCAACCTCAGGCTGCTGCGCGCCCCGCTCAATATCGAGCACACACTCGTCAACTCAGGCAATGAGCTCAGTAGGAATCAGTGGATTGATTTCTGCTTAATGCCATTATATTCTTACCGTAAATACGTTTTGTAGGCCATAATGGTATTAATGACAACATGAAAGTGCTTTCAGCTGTGTCTAGAATATTCATTGTGTTATGATTTCCTAATTACACCCAGTGCAATTCTTACATAAGATTGTGAATCTAATGAAATTTCCTCTGAAGAATTTGAAACCCTAAGCGCTGCAGATGCTGGATTTTTCTATGTGTTAAGTCACGCAGGCTATATCACGAGTGGTCTTGATTGGTCAATAAGGGACAGGCTGCAGCTGTCATGTCTTGTTATACACAGATGAAGAGATACACACTGATTTGCACACAAGAAACACACAAATGATCATCAATGTGAGAGCTAATATGTGGTAATCATTATTGATAATCTTATTAAAAGTGGAAAACCAGATGGTAATGGTGGGCTTAATTATCCCTAAGAGGGCGTTTGGGACAGAACATTTCCGTCCGTTATTGTGTAGGTGTGTGTACATGTGTGACTGTCTCTTAAATGTATTTATTTAATTTACACACACACACACACCGAGGGGCTAGCGCAGTAGGATTAGTGGTTGTAAAGTGCAGGAATGGCGAACATGTCCGCAGTCTTCCTCTGTGTTATTCCCATTAGTGTAACAGTAAGAACATCAGGGGTTGCCACATCAGTCATAACCCCTGATGTTCTTCTCCCCCACCTCGGTGAGGAATTGCCATGATTAAACCTTCCGGACCAGAGCTCTACTAAAAAGGGGGACGGGCGAGGGCAAAAGGACGAGATGAAAGCCACGCAGAGGCAGGGAGAGGTGCAGGAGCGGGCACGAAAAAAAAAAACAGAAAAGGATAAAGCAAGAGAGGCAGGGAAAGACAAAGAGGTTTTTAAGTGAAATGATCCCGCTGTCTGGTTGAAAGGATAAACACGTTGTTCCTGTGGAATCACACCTGTGTCCATGTTGCCGTGATATAGGCAGTGACATGTCAAACACTAATGAGGGACAGATATATTCAGTGTGCTTCTCTGTCACGTAAGGACAGCCGTATAGTGACGTGCACTGAGCTGTAAAATGTGTGTGCTTACTGCTTACGTATGGGTGTACATGCGTGTTCCTTGTGGAGCTCGTACAGTTGTGTGTAGTTGTGTGTGTGTGCATGTACATGTGTGTAACTCAGGTGGTTAGCACTCACATGGAGTCTGACATGCGAGGCCTGTCATCTCTTGTTCACACAGGCAGATAACTGTGTAAACTGAGGTCAGCCACAGACGCTCTGCTGCTCTGACTCTTCTCCTGAGGCCATCATTGACATACTTAATATATTCCATAAACACACACTCACACACATCTTGTTGTTGTTTATCTTATCATATCGTAGATCTAGTGTCACCTCTTCCCAAAGCCGATGCGGCATCACTTAATCACATTGTGCAGATATCAGGATTTATATTGTGGCAATGCTGATAATGACAATGTTGTTGATTTACAAGCATCGCTGCGCTGCATCTGTATGACAGTGACAAGGACAGAGCGACACACCTAACCACTTGTCTGACAACACAGAGAGACTCTGCAAAAGCGGCTTCACACAGCAGCCGGTGAAATATTTACATAACATACATTTGCAATTATTCTCTGCTTTCTGTAATGGAGGCACATCAAAAGCCACACCAGTCACGGCAGCTTGTCACACAGAACATAGACCTACTGTGCTAGACTGCTTTTTTTCAGTAGGTCTGTTTGCATATTGTATTTAGTGCTGAGCTGCAAAATACACCTATTTTCCCCGTCGGACAGGGCTTAATGGGATAGGATGGCTAAAGAGATGAGTGCCAGTAAATAGCAGATTTTCTTAGAATAACCTTGACGCCGAGAACCTCTGAAACACTTCCCCTCTGAGCTGATAAAAAGATATTCTATTCCATTTGATTCATTTTTGAGCCTTGCTGCAGCCTGAACACAACACTTGTGAACAAGCGCACAGACACTCTCAAGACACAGAGGCATGCACAAGCAATTTGATTTCAGGTGCTGAAGATAAAGTGTGATGTCTCGGATAGATTGGTGTGCCTTCACACCTGAGTCTGTGTGTGCCTCTGTGTGGTAATGGGTGTGCATTTCAAAAGCATAAGCAAAATGTACAGCAAACCATGCAATTGTTGATAATTCTTCACTGTGTACTGCATGACAGGATTGCTACATGCTCATTCAAAAGGATGTACACGGATTTTTATTCAAATTGTATGAATATTATTTTAGTTTTGTTTCATCGTGTCAGAGTGACCATGCAGTTGTCCAGACCTGTTACATGTGTCCTTGCTTGATCGGATGAGAGCCACACTAAAGGGACAGATGTAATCATTGCCTATGATGACAAAACAGGTACCTGCTCAGAAACTTTGAATCCCTCGCTGCCTTTAAGCTTAAATGGGATGACAAAATGCAAAAAGCTCATTTGGTCTTACTCTTCAGTGCATCCTCAAATTGGATCTAAGATTTAAGCTGAGTGACATAAACATAACCTCTATTTGAACTCAGTTTTAAATCTGAAACTTTTTCAAATATCTCCTTAATATCTTCGTCTGTGTTATGGAGTATGGTGAAAGCCCCCACGGGCCCCCTTGAAAATGAGATGATACATCTCATGGGGGTTTATCCTGAAACGATCAATTTGACTAAGCACTAAAAATGGAACATTTACTGGTTGGAGATACTTTGTCATTTCAGAAAGTTTACCTGCTCGATCAGTGACAGTTTCACTACATATCAACAATGAGGATGACTGAAACAACTTAACAAACATGACACTGGTTGCCCCATCATCTTTGCATGGCATGAACGTGTGGATAGCTGTGGATTTTAGCTTAAAGATGTACAGAAACAGGGATGAAATATGAATAATTTCTCCCATTGAAATGTCAAAGCACCCAAAACACAGTGCCCAGTTTTGTTGATTGATTCAAAGCATCACCTGCTGCTAAGAGATCAGCAGTGGTGTCACTGAGTATGGCTGAAATGTTCGATTGCACTTCAATGCTTTCATTTCATCTCTGATATTGTGCTGCCTTCACCAATCTAGCAGATACTCAGAATGCGTGCAATGAATTCGTTTTGCACAGAGGTTGCCCTGTCAGCATGCCTTCGAGTGCTTTCTGACTTTGGGGACAGCCCTTCATACCCTCATAAACATGAGTCACACAACGCATTATCACACATAGCCTGTTGACACATACCTAAATGCACCCACATGCGCATACAGACACACACACACATTCACCTGTGCAAACATTTCACACTCACATAGTTGTGAAGCTGTGAGGTTGAAAGGTACTCTCAATCTGCCTCTGCAGTTCTGTGTTTTACACTTTGTTCTCATGTACACTATTTTCTCTATCCACCTTTTCACTTAGTCACAGTGTACCCTTTTCCTTGCCTTTCTGTTCCCATCGTTTCTCACCTCTTTCCTCATCTCCCGTCTCTTCCACTCTTCCCCTCTTATCTCCTTTCTTCTCATATCCTCCCATATCGCCTCCTACTACTCTCTGTCAACTTCAAGGTTCGTACTGACTCAGTATTCTGCAGGTATGGTGTTTTTTTTTTAAGATATCTGAGTTTTTTGGGCAAGAAAACAATTGCCAGTGACACAAGAGAAGAAGGACAAGCATATACCTAAAATAAAGGACAGACCATAAACTGATCTTCACACATAAAACACAGAGAGTTAGCCGATATTCTTTATGAAGCCAGCTACCTTTCAAGCCTTCAGGGAATTAATATTAAAAAGAGGAGAGCATCACTTTAACTTAAGCTAAACCTGTGGAGAAAGTTTGTAAAAAAAAGTTGATGCCAGTGTAAAGACCTAAAGATACATTCAGTGATTTTGTAATGTGCCCAGTAGCTCAAACAAATCCCCCAAATTGTTCCCAGGTCACTGCTGATGTCTTGAAAATCAACTGTGGCCTGTGTTGAGCTTTGAAACATCAACAGTGGAGATTCAGGGGCGCTCTGACAAAATCATGGAGTCTATCTTTAAAGTTAGAGAGAGTATGGTGGCCCAGAGTTTTAGAGGAGGCAAAATACTTAAAACTGTGTAGAACCACAGTGCTCAAAAGTTAGCAAAAGTTATTGGCAAGCATATCTGCTGACCCTTACTGACAAATGACATTTGGTGCTTGGCAGTTGGTACTATATTTCAGCGGGGACACTCTGTTCTCACAGGGATGGATGTGCTCCATTCAAATCAAGCCAGCATCACCTTCACTGTCCTGGACCTTGTCATGGGAATGTTGTTGTGCTTACATAATCTTCTGGCAAAACTAGGCCTTTTCAATCCACCACTAAATTCCCCTCGGTCTCACTGGGGCATTACACTCACACAAGGACGCACATATGGACACACACACAAACACGCATCCTTCTGCTCAAACTCATATCTGCACATGTGATATATCCACATCAACCTTTGCTCTTGCTCAGACACACACACTCATATACACACACAATGTATCCCAGCGCTCTGGATTAGGGGTACAGATTAGAGATTAGGGCCAGCACTGGGATTACACAGTACTCTCCAGCCCTGCCTCCACCATAGATCAGAAGCACCTCTGGCCCTATCAACTACAGTGGAGATGCTACACACACACACACACACACACACACACAGAAAGAGAGAGAGAGAGTGGGGATTTTGCATCACTGATATTCATTCCTTAATCCTAAATTAGCACCCTGCAAAATGTCATTCCCTCTGAGGATTTCTATTGTCTTTCTGTGCTTAGTCCTCACATCGTATTCTCTATTTTTCTCAGTTCCTTTCATTCTCCAGTCTCTCTCCCTCACTTACACACACAACACAGTCCCGGAGTCGTCTTCACAGAATTGCTAGCTGCCTCTAGCATCACACACATTAATCAAAGCTCCCTCTAAAAACGTCCCATTCCCTCCTATCACGTATTTCCTAACTTGGTCAATTCCATGGATTTATCTTGATGTGGTCCCAAGCCCCACAGACACAGGAGATAAGCTGTAAGGGAAAGTCAGGAGAAACAATGGAAATGAATGCTCCAACAGGAATGGGTTTTGTCAGGTATTTAGGAGAGGAGAGGGATCTTGAGGATAGATGGCTGAAGCTTCCAGGGAATCTGTCTCCTACAGTAGATGGAGTGTTAAAGGATGTGGGTGAGGATTGCCTGAGGACTGTGGTGAGATGGTATATCGATTGCTGATTCACTATCTAGATCCTTGATTTTCTACCTGGGCGTTTGGGACCTCCTGTGGGGTCGTAAGCTATTTTAGGGTGGACAAGATAAGAAGAATGTTAAGGTGAAATACATATATATATTGTATGTAATCTGGAATGGATGTTGTTTTTTCCCCGTTTGAAGTGCATTTTCAGGCGTAATGCTAACAGTGACAGTTACTGTGAGGTGAAAAGAGGAATTAAAAGTCATTCTCAGTGATGTTCACAGCAAGTTTAAAAGGTCATGAACCACTGATCTAGATCAGAAGACAAATCCAAACTTACACACACACACACACACACATGCAGACTTCTAACAAAAAACTAATTTTGCTGTCATTAAAACCCAGTGCTGTCAGTGTTACTCGGGGCTCCAGTGATTGCTGAAGAAGCAAGCTGCTTTAGGGAAACAGGGACACTGCCCTTTATAAATAAAGTTTAACTTGAACTTGACAGACGTTGCACAGAATCTGCAGACTTTAGCAGAGTAGAGAGAAGCTTAGTGGGTAGCTTAGTATCTGTTGACAAGGCTGGCACACAACCAGGCTGCCAGAAGCGTTAGTATCCAGATTCGTTCAGAAACTGACTTGGCTGTATCTGTGGTTCTCCAATGTACTGTATATTTTCAAGGCTAATAGTAACGACACTCCCTTGGTATCTTTGACTTCAACCACTGGAGGCTTTCATAATGTTTCATCAGTACCTCTTTTCCTCTTTAACATGCGTATCCATGCTGCTCTGCAATCCCTTTATCTGTCTGTTACCTAAAGGTGTCATCAAAATAATTTATGCTTTATTTTCCCCCTTTGTAGTGCAATGATTGAAATGTCTGTTTCTTTATTTCTTAGGTGAATGCCGCCATGCCATTTGGGTGCCTTGCCCTGCGAGATGGGCGGACTTACGATAGCATGTCTGATGTCACGGACAAATATGAGATTGGACAGGTCCTCCGAGCGTGAGTACCATAAAGCTTTATGCATGGATCTCTGTTGCCTTTTGTTGTCCTCTCCCATGTAGAATTCATGGGCACATTCCCATATTCTCAAATGGTCTTTATTCTCTTCATGAATTATTTCAAATTGAATTGGATCCATTATCCCTGCAGATTTGGTTTGGCATATCAAACGGTTTCACTGAAGGAATGACAGAAGGTAATAGCATGAGGCTAGTGTGTAACAGACTTAAGAGACACATTTTTCAAATTTTAGCCAACCAATTGTCTGTATATTTTTGATCATGACAGTTCATGAAACACACTGCACTGTTGGAAGTCTATAATTTATTCAGTTTAAAGATTCTGTGTCATGCCTAAATATAAAAAAAATCTTTTGGACATATTTTTAAAGAGCTGTGAAAATCACTCTGCTGGTTGACTGACCGAATACTGACCGTTTTCTTGACACATTGAAGGCACACACGCACACACACACACACACACACACACATATTCACACACACTAATCAGTGTAAGAGACCATATGGCAACATCAGCATCTGGCCTCAGAGATTTCTGCTCATCTTTTATATAACACACACACACACATACACACATTAACTCAGAATTAAGTGTACACATTTGCTCTTATTAATTTTATGAAAGCAAGGAAGATAACAGTGGTAAGACTGTGGTAAAGATATGATGGAATCAAAGTAATTTACTATTTACTATTACCATTAATTTGTTATTAGAATGATTTAAGCAAGAAAGAAAGAACGGCAGAAAGAGCATTATTGGATTTTCTGATAGTATTCATTGGGCATTAAAGATTTGATGTGCAATGTTGTAGTTTAATTTTGCACCACACAGCTTCTCAAAATCCATTTGGGTGAAGTACTGTATGCCCCAAAGGCTCAAATCCAGACAATGCCCAGCTGATGGCAGCAATAGACCCATTTCAGATTTGTTATTTATGACCCTTTTTATTCTACCCAACGACTCTCCACCCAATTAAATTCTTCCACTGTATTTCACCAAAACAGCCAGTGTACTTTGTCTCCCTAATTTGAATATTATGCTGTGTCTCTCAAAACCATCTACTCTTCTTTTGTGCTCTAACATTATATTGACCTTTTCTGCCTTTCTCTGTCTGTCTGTCTCTCTCTCTCTATTTTTTTTTTCTTCTTGCGTAGGAAGGAGTTCTGCGAGCTGTGCCTGGCTAAGGACCGACAGACAGACAAGGTGTTTGTCTGCAAGAAATTCCTCAAGAAAGACGGCAGGAAAGTCCGCAAGGCTGCCAAGAACGAAATCATGATCCTGAAATTGTACGCAGTCAGTCTGTGGACAGATGGATGTATGATTGAGGGATGGAGAGAGGGAGAACGAGAGTGTTTTGTTGTTTGAAATTTCTGTTCATATTTCCTGTCATACACTCCATGTAATAACCCTAGTTAGTAGTTGTTTGTAACTTCTGCTTTATCTATACAGCTCAAAGACATTTTCACCCACTCAATCTTCTGTGTATATAAGACTATTCAAAAGCCAGAGAATGGTTAGCCCCCTTCAATTGCATGTGAGACCCTTCACTGTTGTAAGGTCGCAGTCTGTGACTCCTTTTTGCTGTTCCAGGGTCAACCACCCAAACATCCTTCAGCTGATAGACACATTCGAGACCCGGAAAGAATACTTCATCATCCAGGAACTGTGAGTGTTTCTTTTACTGTTTCACTATTTAGCTTTCTTGTGTAAGCGTTCCTCACAATGTGTACTTAAGTGTGTGTGTGTCTTAATCATGTATGTGCCTTCATGTACCTTAACACGCACAAATCCATCAGCTAGAGGGTAGGGGTTGAGTCTAGTCTCTTATTACTATGTGCTCTGTTATTACCCTCAGCAGCAGAGGAAGGAGTTGGATTTTATGAGATATTTGCTCTTAGTAACACTCAGCATTACTCAGTGCTCCTGAAGCACTGCTTTGCCGTAATAGGGTCTCTACAGAGAGCTCGGGATCGATACGCCAGAGCGGGCCCAATCCGCGTCACTTGTGACTAGTGCATTTTTCAACATTTGCAACTTTATTTGAAAGCAACAGCAGTGATTGGAGCTGAGTGGACAAAGTATTCCCCTTTTGTTACTGAAATGCAGAGAAACAGACTGCACTCAAAGTGATTGCAGTCATCTGTGTGTGCGTCAGTCTGTTTATGTGTTGGTGTATGTTCATAGCTCACACTTTAGTAGTCCTCCTGCTGAGAGCGATACGTGATGATCACATTTATACACTCTCCGAAGTTAACCAAGACTTTTAGAGTAATGACCGATACACTAATTTTTAATTGCTCATGAGTGCTAGCTTTAGGCCCGTAGAAGCAGATTGCCTCACTAATGGACAAAAAAAACAAGAGCACAGAGCTTTTGATAACTGTGTTACTGAAAGTTTAAAGTGAATTATTGTGTTGCAACATGTGGTTAACAGTCGCGCCAACTTGCACTCATTTTTATTAGTGTGTTTGGCGATGTGTGCACTGATGTTTTCGTGCGTGTGTGTGTGCGTGTGTTTGACTGCATGCAGTGCCACAGGAGGAGATGTATTCGACTGGATTCTGGACCAAGGGAATTACACAGAGAGGGACGCCTCCAATGTCATCAGACAAGTCCTCGAGGCAGTGGCGTACTTACACTCCCTCAACATAGTTCACAGGAACCTGAAGGTACACCCTCACTCTCTTTCTCCCTCTCCCTACATGTGTGGCTGTGTATGTGTGTGTGTGTGCTATTACATTAAAAAGATATAAAAAGACCTCTAAAAACACAGGAAGAAATATAACAAAAATATTTATTTATGAGTGGCCCTCTTTGACGTCACACCCCAGAAAGCAATTTCCAGTAGCCTATATAGTCAGAAGAATCTCTATGGAGGAATAAAAGCATTGTACTTATTGCCATCTCAGTTAATGACTCGACATTTGATAACATTTTTAGCAAGGGAGTAAACACTGTCTTTATGGCTTAATGCAATCTCTAGTGATGCACACACAGGCAGACAGATTCATATCTTTAGCCTTCATTATCAACCCATTAGGATGGAATTACAGCATCTCTTGGGCTTCAGACCCCCCCTACTGGTAGAAGCCGGAACTTTCTTCCAGCCTATATGGTCTGGACTCATATATCCTATGAGACCATGCAACTGAATGAAGATGACAGTTTTAGATCAGTGTACAGAAATAGAAATGAATCCATAAAGGCAAGCCAAGATGCTTCGTTTAATCAAGGAGGTGTGTTTCTGGTCATTGATTTCCCCTACTCTTCAGCACCCTTCATTGTCAAGAAATGACATATAATTATTTTTAAGACGTATTATAGTATTACCACTGTAATGATTTACCTGATGATCCATTATTTCTTGCCAACAGTTTGTACTTCAGATACTTGCTGTCATCTTGATTTAAACAAGCCTGACATGTAAAACCAAGATTGTGAATCAATTTGACCTCGCTCCTCTATTCACTATGAGGTCAAAACACATCAACTTCAGCTCCCAACTTTAACTTTATGGTCCCCGAGGGGAAATTTGTCTTTCAGCCAGGTGAAACACAGAACACACACAGACTTGAACATGAATAAAATTCATAAGACATATAATAAAATATGCAAGACATATGCTAAGAAAAGTGCTATATAAATAAAGTTTATTATATAATTATTATTATTATCAATTCCTTTGTGGCGCTGACCCAGTTCAATGACATGTCCCTTAATGACGGTCTGAATAGGAGTGTAGGGCTTCAGTCTGTGTTTATTTGTATGAGAATGCTTATTCTGTCCCCTATTTTGTATAGCTGGAAAACCTGATGTACTACACAGAAAACAACCACAACAAAGTAGTTCTGCGAGATTTCTACCTGTCCAGGTTCGAGAACGGACCCATCACAGAGCCTTGTGGAACACCAGAATACCTGGGTAGGATACTCTCTATTTACCACTATTTGTGGTTCTTATAAAACTTTACTTCTCTATGTTTCTCCATCTCTCATCCATTTATACATCCCTCCATTAGCTTTACCTTCTGTTGTGAATAGGCCTGCGGGCATACTTTACCTTTTTGAGTTCTTCACTTCCCTGTGCTTTTGAAGATCATAAACAGTCATGAAACCCAGTGAAAGACACACACAGAATTGAAAGCACCCAACTCTTGCCCTCCGCGTCCTCCTCTCTTCTCATATCCTCTCATCTCCTGTGTGCTGCCTCTCTCTCTCTGAGGTTTATGCGAGGGCAACTTGGAGTGCAGAACTGTGCTTTGGCCTGGTTCTCTGCAGTGAAAGGTCAGGACAGTTATTCATAATGCTGAGCTGAGTAATTAGACAAATAAAAAAGGAAAGGGAACAGAAGCCCTGACGGGAAAGGAATGAGAAAAAGAGAGAGTGAAAAAGAGAGCTCTTGTCTGTGCGGGGTAGAATTATGAATGTGTTGTGATGGTTTATAAATAAAAACTCAGGCCATTCGAATCTCTCTTCCTGTCACTCTCGCTCTCTCTATGTCTGCTCTTCTCTTTGCTGTCTCTCAGCTCCTGAAGTGGTGGCTCGTCACCGATATGGTCGTCCTGTGGACTGCTGGGCTGTGGGGGTCATTATGTTCATACTGTGAGTCTCCATCAGTAATTACCAAGGCTATAATTCAACAAGCAGGACCATACAAACTGAGCTGCATATAAAATGTCAGCTGAATAATTGCTTTGTTTGATTTATAAAGGACATTTCCAGGTTATTTGCATGGTTTCGAAATAACTTCCCTTCCTCTGTCTCTTTGTGTATGTTCCTCTTTTTGCAGCTTATCAGGTAACCCTCCTTTTTATGATGAGACGGAAGAGGAGAACACAGATCTACATAATCGCATCATCTTCTGTCGCATTGTTGCTGGTGACTTTGAGTTTGACTCTCCGTACTGGGATGACATTTCACCTGCAGGTACATAGCTCCACCACACGATGGCAATAAATACCCAGTTGAATGCTCAATGGCATGAAGCATCGGAAGTGTTGGTAGTCAGAAAAAAGTAGGAGCAATTAAGCAAGTAAGATATTTAATGTCACATAACTCAAAATTACCATCCTATATCTTACCCTTCACAACCAAATGTTTAATCATCACCCATGATTTATGACTATCAAAACTGACATTCTCTGTTTTAAAAAAGGACTACCTATTGATAGTTTTCCTAAATTCTTACGCCACTTAAATTGACTTTTTGTCTTCATTGTTTCTCTCTCAGCTAAGGAGCTTGTCTGTCGACTCATGGAGGTGGACCAGATGCTGAGAATCACCGCGCAGGATGCACTTTGGCATGAATGGTAAGTGTGTGCACACAAGCATAAGAGCACAAACATTTTGGCACACATCTACAGGGTTTGCACTCACTTGTATGCTGTCTGTCACCTGTGCCAGGATTGCGGGGAATGGTGCATCAGAGAAGAACCTAAAGGATGGTGTGTGTGCCCAGTTTGAGAAGAACTTTGCAAAGGCCAAATGGCGGGTATGAATTCACTCTCACTCTCTTTCTGTAGCAGTAAATGAAGTTGGTGATAATATCGCCAAGTAAGCAGCAGAGGAAAGGGAGGAGAAACAGGATGAAGGCTAGGGCCAGTAATAAAGAGGACTACAGTGAAAATGACACCAATGATTATGACAATAACTGGGTTAATTTGTAATGATGGTCGCACATAATGTGCTTTTAGCTCAGAATATAACTCTGCAGAGTTATAAATGTGCAAATGATATGGTGATGGTCATAAGGATGCCCTGCAGAAGACCAAGAAGGAGGAAGTCGAGATGGCAATGCTGACCTAACAGCATAAGTAACAGTTATAACCCTCTTCTCTCTTTCCCCATGTGGTTCCCAGGAGTTGAAGGTATTGTAGTTCATTTTGAGGGAGAGTGGAAGGACAGAGCATGGGCAGAAACTCACCTTCAGTCTGGCATGATTCAATAAGAACACATCTTTCTAATGGCTGAGCATCCTCTTGAATTAAAAAGAGGTTTCTATTGGTAAAATTGTCTGTAATAATAGAGCAATCGGGGAACAGTTCCAGTTAAACCTCAGTCAGCCTTGAGATGTATTGATCATGTCTGGGCTGGCGAAACTCTCCTCATAAGCTCTGATCCTGCCCACTGTCACTCTGCCTGTTCCAGAAGAGATCCATCTACTCTACCCCACTTTTCTTCATTGGATTAAACCCAGATGTTCAAAGTGGCCCGCTCTGCTCCTTTCTTACTCCTCATCTGCACTAGTCTATGAAACCAGATTGATAAAAATAAGATAATGATCAGCAACAGGGAAGAGGGTTTGCTCATTGCTTGTCTAGTTTTTATATGTGTGTAGATAAGGAGAGGGAAAAATAGAAAGGATATAAGGGATCTAGGCCACTGTGGACTGTTGAACTGAAGTGATTTGAACTATAAGGCCCTCTGTCATTCCTCTTACGTGAATCCTGGCTCATTGCCCCATACTGTACCTCAGTCATACTTGAAGCTATACAAAAGCTGCTCTGTCAAGCCATATTGTATTCAGTGACATTTCTGTGTCCAAATGGCTTTTCACTTCCAGAGAATCACTTCCTTGGTTTAGAAGCAACTTCTAAGCTCACACATTTTCCCTAACTCCTTCAGTGTTTGCAGATCGAAAGGAGTCAGATGGGTGTAAGAATGATGGAGAAGGAGATTTACACTTATCTGTTCACTTACCTTTTCCAGTCAGCAAGCAGTCAAGGAGTGGCTTGGGGAGAGTGAGTCTTGAGATTGATTTAAACCAGGGTACAATATCTCATAGCCTCCTGGAAGTAAACAACTGGCACTAATCTGCACTGTTCACTTCACACGAATCACATCTCAGCGCTTATGATGATGCTAAATCATGGTGCCTTGAAAGGCTTTTTGTCAAATGCTTGTCTTCGAAGCTTATTCTTTATGCTTTGCCATAACCAACTATAGCATTAAATTTTTTGTTTTCTTTTAGGGAAACAAGTCAATATGGGTGTTAATAAAAAAGGCAACAGACTGTAAATCTAATTCTTTTTACACTGCTATCCTTCTCTCCTTTTTCTTTGCCTCTGCCTGTTTTGCAGAAAGCGATCCGTGTCACCACCTTCATGCAACGACTGAAGAATTCCGAGGCACAGAATGACAGTTCAGCCGAGGTTCAGGGCAGTGAAGAGGCAGGAGATGGTGAAGGGGGTGTATCCCAGGGGACAAGTGATGAGGGAGACAAAGGGACGAGTGATGGAGGGGTGACGTCAAGTAGTGTGTCTTTAGAGGTTACTGTTGAAAATACGCCGACAGGTATGGACCAGGATGAGGGGGGGAGTAAGGTCGGAGAAAAACAGGATGAGGCAAAGATGAGCATAGGCCCATCTGTAGGAACTTCCCCATCAGATATTCAGGAGCCTGTCTGTCAGCAAAGCCAATCAAATGCAGCCCCCAAACTCGCACAGGAGCCGCCTGATAAGGGTGGTGCAAAGAAAGCAACAGGTGATGGAACCAGGAAAATGGCTGCCAATTTGGGTCAAAATAAAGTTGTCCCAGAATCCAAACCAACCCCTGTGATGACGCCTGACCCCTCCAAGCTGTCAGACGGTCCTTCGGGCACAAACCTTGACAAAAAACACACATCCGCCTCCCCTGATCCCAGCAGCAAACGTAAGATGGCTGCAACGCTCCATGGCGGCCCTCCACCCACAGGCTCTGCTGCTGCAACAGCCTCACCAGAGAAGAGGCCAGCCACGCAGAGGGAGCAGAAGGATGAGACTGACGGCAGCTGGTGTCAGACACAAGTACCTGAGGCAGTGGCAGAGAGATCAGTGGCAGCATCAGTCACTCCAGCAATGGGGCCTGGAGCTGGGGTGGATGTAGGACTAGGAGTTAGGTTAAGGGGTGATGCTAGCCCCATGGGTAGAAGGGACAGGGATGCCAGAAGACCCGACAGATACAGTGATGAGTTTAGCATAGCAAGGGCAGGTCCTGCGACAGGACAGGGTTGTTATGCAGTAGGCAGCTCTGCTAGTTTGGGCCGTCATGCCACACCATACAACCCGGAAGTTGGGACTGTGGGGATGGGGATGGCAGGGAACTATGGGAGTCCATACAGTTCCCTGTATACGAGTGGAGGAGGGATAGGGATGTACGGGACTGGGCTACAGCATGGAGGAGGTGTGAGCAGCACTACAAGCGACTGGCAAATGGACAGTGTGATCGAGCAGATAGAAAAGCAAATGGCCGCCGTGCTGGAGAAGATTGAGGGAGACATGCCCTCACTGCTAGAGCAAATCAGTGACTGCCCCGCTGAACCACCTCGTCCCCGGAGCACACACGTCTCACCTGCCACCTCCCGCGCACGCTCCTCACAACACTCTGCGACTCCGACCTCGGCCACTCCTCCGCCTCTTCCAACCTCTCCCAGGCCTGCGCTGCCGTCTCTCCCTCGCCTTACTATCCCTCCTCCCTCCTATCCCCCACCCTCCCCACCCACACAATCCTCACCCCAGGCTGCAGGAGAGCAGGAAGACAGGGATGGACAGAGAGATGCCGCTCGTTCCAGCCAGTCCCCCAGAGCTGGGATGGGCAGGGGGCTATGAAGCAGGTGTACATGATACAATACACAACACCTGGGACATTGGATTTATGGTTTAAACTTGAAGGTTTAAAAACTATGTCTCATCCAGAAGTATCATTCACTTGCTCCCGTGAAGAAAAGTAACCATGCAGTGTTGTTTGGTTTGGCTGTGTGTTCATATTGAGAATACTGGTAAAGAGAAATCTCCCTATGGCATTCAAATACTCTCATGACTGGCGTGTAGGGGGAGAGGTGTACTGTATCTCTCTGTATGACAGCTGCAAAGAGAAAGATCTCAAAAGTTTGTTTGCATCTCAAATCCAGATTATGTGCATGAATGCTTACCACACAACCTCCTCATACCGGAATCCAAGTACTGAATCTACACAAGAACAGCGTGGTAAAAATCTCAGCTATCACTGAGAGTTAACAGCTGAGGAAGTGTTATGATTTGAATTATTCCCTACAAACTGTAAATACATACAAAGAACTGGGTTCCTAATTCTTACTCTATTCCCATGTTGTAAACTTCCTCATATCCAAACTGACATTTACTTTTTTCAAATCGGCTCATCCCATTTCATTATTTTTCATTCCTTTTTATTTATGTAGCTATTCATTCTATAGTGAGGCTGCACAATCATGAGCTTGCAGTCACACAGTTGTACAAAAATATGTTAAACTGATCAAGCCTTTCCATTGGCTGCTGGAGATTGAGATTTGTTTTATTATATAGTGTATTTAAACTTGAACTGTCACTCAAAGTCTTGTGAGTTGCTCCACACCTGTTGGAGAGCTGGGGAAAAATCTTCAAATGCAAGATATTGTATAAAAGCTTTGCAATAACACACATGCGCGCCCACACACACACACACACACACACACACACACACACACACATTTCCTCTTCTTTTTTCAAAGTTCTCTAAAAGTTTTGCCCAGAAAGTTTGTTTTAATTTTTCTCCAGTTTTGTCAACACATTCATTTGGTACTGTTAATTGGACAGTGCTGTCTATATTTGCTCCTTTTATCATGTAAAAAAGTCTTTCTGAATTTAATTATTTTGGATCTATGTAATACCAGGTTCTGTGCTTTTCTCCTGAAGTCTAGACATCCACTATTCTGTCCCTATGTACACTGTGCTCTGTTTGCAAGTCTTTCAATAAAAGTAAAAAATTAAGCTAGATCTTGAATTGTTTCATTGGTTATACAAGTTGTTGAACCTGAGATGGTAACACGTACTTACTTCCGCTTACGCAGAGGACGTCAGTTGAGTAGGCGGCCCTTCAATATGGCCCAGGACACATTCGCGTATGGTACACACTGTTAAAAAGATTTGGCCATATGCAGCCCAGACCACCTCCGAATGTGATCTGAGGACCGGGTCTCAATGCGTCCTGGGTGCATTCACATCTGTACTTAGAACTGTCCACTTGTGATCGAATCACCCAAGACGCACATTGTGTTATCACGCCATGCCTACAAGTCCCAGCTGGCCCTGCGTGAACTTCGGATTAGTCTACTTGTGAAGACACGGGGGTGAAGAAATGGTGGTGGTTCTAAACAGTTAACATACGATTAAACCATGTAACAGTGTAGAATTCAATACACTTTACCTTCTATCTAGTGTGATTGAACATTAAAGATGAATAATAAAATCTGCTTATTATAAATCAACGAGATTCACTTTACGGTGAACCCTCTGGACCAGAAAGATGGTTGTGCCTGTAACGTGCACATGTTGCTGCTTTGCTTTGCTTTGAACTGAAATAGAGTGAGGGGAAACGGTTCGGGAACAGCAGGGTAGGCAGCCGTCCAGCGGAAAAACTCACACAGAGCCCGCCACCCTGACACACTTTTCAGTTTGCATTCAGAGGCAGTGTTGAATTGTCACGTTGTTTGTTAGGTTTCTTGCTTAAATACAAGCCGATTTTAATACTACAGATCAGGCCGAGTAATATCGGATGTGGTAAGTTCTGCACACTTCTGTAACGTTACGGTCTCGTCTTGGTAGTGTTAGCCCCAGCTAGTTGGCTAACGTTAGCTAGTTAGCTAACATAGCGGCACAAGTAGGAAAAAGTCGTTGGGTGGCTAGATAGCTTGAAAGCTAGCTGCACACAAGCTAACAACTACGCAGTCGTTTGATCTGCGTTATTGGTTGTCGTTAACGTTACTTGCTTTCGGCTATCTGGACCATTTCAGCTGTCCACCTCGGCCAACCGTAACTACCAAACCACTGTCTCGTAACTGTTAACGTTAAATTTGTATTTGCACATTTTACGTGCACGAGAATGTTGTGTTAATTAATGTTCTGTGATAAATAACGTTAACGGTAGCTTGAAGGCTAGTTGGCTACAAACATTAGATGGACGCAATGTTGGGAGGCAGACACTAGCTAAGTTGCATCACGCAGCGTTTGCTAGAACCTACTGGTAATATTTCATCTCGATAGATGTAACGTTATTTTCGTCAACGTTACGATAGCACGACAATCGATGTTACCACAGTAACGTAATATTGGCTAGTGTCTCCTCTTAGCTTGCCAAGTTAGGAAGCCTGTTAACGTGACATGAATGATATTCATACATTTCAGCTCCGATAGAATGGTGGAAAATTGTGTTTTTATCATTTCGCAGCAAGAAGATGAAAATGGGGATCCCCTCGACATGTGTACCCGAGAATATGCGGCCCACTCTTTTCCTTGGCCTTTGTCATTTGCCAGGCACCCCCTCCCCCAATACTCCTCCTTTGCAAGGAATGCTCACCCCTAACCTCAATGTGATTGAGGGCCCAGACGCTCAGCATCACTGTAGCTAGCAAGTAGCCTACATTATGTTGTACCTTTCTCAGTTATCATTGCAGCACCACCAGACTTGACTAGTGATGTGTTTTGCTGAACTCAGGAAAAGTAGATATTCAAAACACAATACACCAAGTGGCGTTGCAGTGAGAATGTGTTCAATTCAGCTATACTCTAAGATTTGTTATTTCCTTTGATAATGCATTGTGGTATGTCTGCAAGTTTTGTGTGTGGTTCCACAACGAGGCAACTTCTCGCTAACCTGTCACTGAAACAAAGATGCTGTTATTGTTGGATTTCATTCAGCACCGGTAGACGGATTTTTACTTTGAAAAGACCACAAAATAGTCCGTACTAGGAACTTTACTTTCTTGCACTTGTGTCAGACATACTCTGTGCGCGTATTTAGAAGAATTGCAAGGTGTTTCTTGCATGGATTGTTGGAGGTCCTGCAGTTCATTGTACAGTAATATACATGGCATGCATCTTCTGGTAGCAGGGGCGGGCTGAATGCGCGTTGGCTTCGGCTTAGCCAATGAGCTGAGCGCCTGGCTGAACAGCATGCTCACAGCAACCCTTTCCTGTTGAATATTTTAGCCCATGCGTCACTGCTCCTCCGCCCCTTTCTCTCCAACTGCCATTTTGGTTTTGTTCCCGTCTGCAGTCGCAAAGCCAGCAACGCAATTACATAGAAGAGACTCTCAGCACAACGACATAGTGACTCGACATTATAGTGCAGACCACCCTAAACCCGCATCGCGTTTTTTTTCTTTGTACAAATCGTCGAATTTACAACCATCGTTATTACTGACATCTAGACACTGCGGGAGAGGAGCGGGTTCGCATTGGGAAGGAACCGAGAAGGATTATTGGTAAGAAAAGAGAGATCAATGGAGCACGAGTGTAATGGCTAGTCTTTCATTCGCAAAAATTGCTTATATTGAACGATAAAGTTGGATCGTGTTTTTTGTTAGGTGCTGAAACAAACTATATCAATAGAGGAGCCGTGGTAGCTAGCTGTCAAAATAAACCCGTTATGTTCGCGAGCAGGTTGAGACAAAGCTACAGCTGCTAGCTTGTAAAGTTGTGTTCCGCACTGGGGTTAATACAGGCCTAGGCCGAGCTGCTAATGGATAGGCTGGTGTTTTCTTGCCTCTAAGTTATTAATGTTTCGACTCTGTCCACTTGCCAAATCACTTAACTGATTAGTGGCACGCAACCTGCTTAATCGGTTTCCTCTTGGTGTTGTTAACTAATATTCGATCCACCCTTTCATAAACGTTGAAAGCTTTAAAATTGTTTACCAGCTATGCATTAGATTGTGCAAAGGAACTACAGTAACGGTACTGACCGTGGGGCTCGGTGCTTTGCTGTATCATGCCGGATGCCTTCATTTTCATTTTTGACGAACTGCGACCGTTGAGGTTACAGTAAAATGTAAATTTTATTTTAGCGGTCTGTAACGTTATTTGACTTGGCCCAACTCCTTTTTAATAATTCGAAGTTGTAGGACGATTTATAAACGGTTAAGTTTCACTTTGGGGGCGCAGGTAAGTTAGCTGCATTGGATGCGGAAATTGTGGCCGTTCATGTTTGCCGTGCGGTGGGAATGTGTTAGAGAAACTGCGGCCTGTTTCACTTCCCGAAGTGACTGGGTTTGTCCGGATTATTCCGTTAATCACAATGTACTTGGATGTTATTTTTAAAATATTATTTTTGCTCATGAACGCCCTTTTTATATCTTCATACTGAGGATAGTTCAATCGCCATTGTATGCTCCGTGTGCCCACACCTGCAAGCCACCGTGAGGACTTACTCACTTTACCGCAGTGAAGTTTTAATGATTCAGCTGTTTTTGTTGAAACGATGTTGGCGGTCCTAAAATACCGGTATAATAAACAATAGAAGTACATAAACAAGCCAGGGCTGTCTCTGAGCATGAAAAGAACTGATAATGCTGCTATTCATGTCTCTTCCCAGGCTCAGTTCGTTTTCTAGCAGATTTGTGTTTGGCCTACAGCCAGCCCAGCTGCTCCCTAGACTAGAAATCCTTTCTCATCAACATTAAGGGGGGATTGGGTTGCATTTGGATACTCATCATAATGGAACCATAGTGCTGAATTATATATTTTTCACTTGAGTATGAATTTGAAGCCATTGACTTTTGAAAACCTCCATGAAATAGGGCACGTTGATGATGGGTTGCCACTGTATGCTTGATTTTTTTTTTTTAATTGTTGAAGCTACAAATGTATGTTAATTAATTTACAATTCATAATATATAGGGAATTTGACAAAGGGGAAATGTAGTGCTGACATGGGGCAGCTTGTTGTGCCTTATATGACTTGTCTATAACAGTGTGTGTTGATGCACAGATGTCCAGCTCGCCGCTGTCCAAGAAGCGTCGCTTGTCAGGAACAGAGACGAAGACGGGATCCCACTGCTCCTCCTCTAACTCTGTCAGAACTGATCTGTCCCACACACCGGCCAACGTAAGCACTCTCAAACACACACACTGTATACCTATGGTAAAAACTTGTTACAAAAACTAATTACAACCCCCATTGTGTCTCCCCAGGGCATGGCTAAGAATGGCAATGATGCTGAGATCGATGAAGGCCTTTACTCCAGACAACTGTAATTCTCATCACTGTAGAATTTTTGTCCTAATAAAGAAAAACTGACACGCTTTCAGTATTTATAATAGTTGTTAAACAATGCATAATTGTGCTGATGGTACTTTCTCTCCTTCTGTAGTTACGTGTTGGGCCATGATGCTATGAAGCGCATGCAGAACTCCAATGTCCTCGTCTCTGGTATGAGAGGTCTTGGAGTGGAGATTGCCAAGAACGTCATCCTGGGAGGAGTTAGAAGTGTCACTGTGCACGACCAAGGAGTTGCAGAATGGAGAGACCTCTCCTCCCAGGTGTGTGGAAGCATGCACATATATTCCCATTTTACAATAGCACTGATATTTTTTATGATTTTTTAATTTAGTCATACAGACATTGGTTCTCTCAGTCATTGTACTTTACTGGAGATTCCATAGTCTTTGAGCCTGATTCCATAGTGCAGTGTGGCTCTATGTGTTATGAGTCACTTGTTGTTGTATTGTTGCCACCCAAAAAGAGCACTGCAGCCACCCCCTCCCTTGCTAACTATGGGCTGACCCAGATTTATCAGTGGGTGGCCACTCCCAGGGTCATAATCATAGTAGAGCTAAAGCCTGTTTTAGGACATCATTACAGTGGAGAGATTGTTTAGGTCTATCAGCCTGAAACCCTGAATTCTGATGTGTCTATTAAGGCCAGACAGATGAATGTGTGAATAGACTGCTCAGGTGTTCAGTCAGGAGGCTTTCTTTATGACCTTACAGGAGTGTACGATTGTGATTGGAGCCGTATGTCAGCTGTATCTGTGATCATCCAGTCAGAGTTTAACCTTGTGCTCTCAAACGTTTCTATTTCAGCCACTGGCATTTACCCCAGTGTCCTCTCTCATTCAAGCTGAATTGAATAGCCTATGTATATTTCTGTCACTTATTTGACAGGTCATCCATCTTTTATAGGAAGTGGGCTTTAATCAGCCCCTGAATCTCAGGCCATGTCTACACTTGGCTAAATTTTAAAAACCTAATCTCTTCCTCCCTGATTTTGCCTCTGTTCCACATTAGGCCAATGTTTTTTACATCTGAAAACATGTATGAAAAAAAACTCTTCAAGCTGGAAAAACCTGACAGTGTTGGTTTCCATTTTCCTAAACAATAACATATTCCTGCACAGACATGATTGGGTGTTGTGCAGCAGAATTTTGAGGATGCCTGTCTGTCACCTCCAACTCTCTCCAATTGCTCATTTTGAATGTCGGTACAGCCAATTACTTACTGATTGTGTATTTGGCTATGTTGGAACACTAAATAAATCATCGTGTGGATTAGGAGGTGACAGAACAGAGGTTTAAACAGCTGAGACCAAGTGGAGTGACTAAATTGTGTCTGTCTCTATCTGCACTAAATGATGGCTGTGATTTTTGCCCCAATCGGTCAGCCAACTGAAAGAGGAGATAGAAAAGATTTAGCTGTGTTTGTGTTTTGCTGTTTCAGTGTGGATGGAACTAAGATACAAAAAAATCTTAGTATGGTCAGAAGTCGTTTTCACTTTTAAACCTTTTTTAACATTTTTGTCTTAGTGTGGACGTGGTCTCTATTGTCCTTTTTTTTTTTTTTTTTTTTTTTTTTTAATTGCCATTTGGCAGTCATCCACTGGTATTGGCAGTTATTGCTTGATTGACCCAGTATCAATTCTTCCCTGACATCTATAATATATTTTTGTATGGTCAGTTTTACCTTCGTGAAGAGGACCTGGGGAAGAACAGAGCAGAGGTGAGTCAGCTCCGTTTGGCTGAACTCAACAACTACGTTCCTGTGACCGCCTACACCGGAGGGCTCACTGAAGACTACCTGACCAAGTTCCAGGTATAACGTGTAGGAACTAGTGCCCCCACTCATTTCAGCATTCAGAAAGGAAAGAAAAGTTTGTTTTAAATTAATTTCCTTTTGCGACCTAGGTGGTAGTGTTGACTAACTCCACTGTGGATGAGCAGCAGCATGTGGGAGAGTTCTGCCACAGCAAAGGAATCAAGCTGATCGTAGCAGACACACGCGGCCTGTTTGGGTAAGCTTCTGATCCTTCTTGTTCATTTATGGTTCACATGGAGTCTATACCCACCTTGTCTGTCAGTGTCTAATATTTATGTTCATATGTTCTGTTTCTCAGCCAGCTTTTCTGTGACTTTGGTGAGGAGATGATAGTGTATGACACCAATGGAGAGCAGCCGCTGAGTGCCATGATTTCCATGATCACAAAGGTTAGTCCTTACATTGGGGCCAGAATGTTTTTAAAACCACATGCTGCTTTTAGGAGTAAGGACAAGCTTCAAGACAGCTTTTATGTTGATGCAAAAAGTTGCTCATTTTTGTTTTTTCCAGGACAATCCAGGGGTTGTGACATGTCTGGATGAGGCTCGTCATGGCTTTGAGAGTGGAGACTATGTCACCTTCACAGAGGTTCAGGGTATGACAGAGCTCAATGGCTGCCAGCCAGTGGAAATTAAAGTTCTGGGTAAGACCTTTTTCTATTTGAGAAAAAGATAAGTTTTGGTTAGTGTGGTTATGACTGTTACAAATACACGTCGTCTTTTCTGTCCAGGTCCCTACACCTTCAGCATCTGTGACACAGCTGGCTTTACAGATTACGTAAGAGGTGGAATTGTCTCCCAAGTCAAGATGCCCAAGAAGATCGCTTTTGTAAGTGTCTGCCATTTTCCACACCAAGTTTATGTCATGGTGACACAGCAGTAAATTTATAAGACATTTGGTGCAAGACCCTTTAGGGTCTTTTTTTTACTCCCTTATTGCCACTGATCAGCAAAACATCTAATCTCATTACAATACTGGTGCCACCACGTTATATGCTTTTGCTCTCACCAGTGGGAACATTTTAATGTGGAGCCCAGCCTCACTACCCTGTATGTCGTTCCTGTGCAGAAATCCATCTCTTCCTCCATGGCCGAGCCAGAGTTTGTGATGACAGACTTTGCCAAGTTCGAGCGTCCAGGACAGCTGCATGTGGGCTTCCAGGCTATCCACGCCTTCCAGAAGAAACACAACCACCTCCCTGTACCTTGGAACCAGGTAAATCTCACTCATACTGGTGTTAATACTACAGTGGCTTGAAGTTACTGGGATTTGATTTAATGATTATGGATAAAACAAAACTGCAAAACTATTTGCTCCATGTTTTGATTATAGCTGTTAAACTCATTGGACTGTTATTAGTCGTATTATTGGGGAAAACTTTTAAGTAATAACTCGGTTTTCAGTGTGGGTCTTCTAAATGAAATACAGGGTCCATGCTGTAAGTTAGGAAAATGTTCAATTTTAACCGTTATGTTTTAAAGGTTAGGAATATGCTTGAATTTGAATATACTCCTTACAAAATGCTTTGTTTTCAACATAATCTGGTGTTTCATCTACACAATCACTCATGTAAACCAAAGATCCTTTTAATATTTGAAATGAAACAATCCTGTCGTCATATTTGTTTGCTGTCTCCTGACATTTATAGTAACAATTTAGATGTGATGATAAAGGCTTCGATAAAGTGGAAATGTTTGGTTTAGGTACCTAAAAGTGCTTGAATTTAAAAAGCTGTACAAACCCGGAAATAACTCAATTTAGCCTCCGTCATTACATGCAAAAACTAAAATCACTGTAGAATTACCTATGAATAATTGTGCAGCACTGCATGGGGAAAATGTACACTCAGTTAGTACTAGTCAGTGAGTTTTATTATTTAGCATTTTGTAACACGTTGTAATATGCTGAGCTGTGTGTGTGTTCCAGGCTGATGGTGATGAGCTGTTGACATTGGCCAAGGAGGTGAACTCTGCCCAGACGGGGTCAGCCAAAGTGGAGCAGTTGGATGAAGGCCTTCTCAAAAAGTTGTCATATGTTGCTGCTGGTGACCTCGCCCCAGTCAATGCCTTCATTGGGGGTCTGGCTGCACAGGAAGCGATGAAGGTCAGTGGCGCGCCGTGTCCAAATTGAAGTGGATTCAGTCCTACAGTATCTGCTGTAGTGGAGTGTCTTTGTTTTTTAAATCATGTTTTTAGTCATCTTTTGGTACACTGCTGTGTAAGTCAAGGAAATTGATTAATCACCGATAACTAACACCACTCAACAAAAAACGAACTGATAGTGCAGTACATGTCCAAACGTCTAACTTGTTCAAACCTAATAAATCTTCTTTACATTGTTTTTATGTTCTTTTTTTTTTCTTTTAGGCATGCACAGGAAAATTTATGCCTATCATGCAGTGGCTGTACTTTGATGCACTGGAGTGCCTGGCCGAAGAGGAAGGAGTCGAGCTCACGGAGGAAGAGTGCGCCCCTGTAGGTGTACAGAGCAAATCACATGCACTAATACTGAAGACAGATGCACCTGACGGTGACAAACGATGGTGTTAAACCTGTTTTTTCTCTCTTATCTTTTTTCTCCCAGAGGAACTGTCGATACGATGGGCAGATTGCAGTGTTTGGCACCAAGCTGCAGGATTTGCTTGCCAAACAGCGCTACTTCCTGGTGAGTCGTCCAATGGAAAACTTTCCAACACCTCCTCTGGCACCCTGTTGCTAAGGGAGATTTAAAGGATAAGTCTGGTGATATTCTGTATTTTTCTTATTGTCAACAAATCCCATGAAAAGACCAAAACCAGCAATGAATTGATCCTACTAACAAGTATTGTCTGTGTTGCTGAAACCAAAAACTACCTTGGAGTTTAGGAAAGTATTAAGGAAATTATCTAGCCTTTGGAAAGAAAAAAAAGAAACTACTGTATATGTTGGTGACCTGTTTTTTTTAAAGATTTGCATCTTCAGTAGAAACAAATTAATTTTTGGCTGAGAAGTCATTAAGTCGCATTGTTGCACTTCCGGTTCCCTCGTCTCTAAGTCAGTAGAGTTTCTGAATAGGGTTTTGATTTAGATGCCTGAAACAAGGTCTGTGGTTAACACAAGCTTAAGAGATTTTCACAGTTTGCTCTACAACATAAAATACGTCAGAGAATGTCCCACTCCTGAATTTTGAAGCTTTTACGTGTCCTTAAAAAAAGGCAGTTGCTAAATGAGACTACAGAGGTTGTTGGGGACATTAAACGTCATCACGCCAAAAACAGCAACTCATCTACTCACTCATCTGCCTTTACAGCCTTGTTGTGTTTTTACTCGCGCTCTTGCAAACTATTCCAACTCAAACTTTCCGAAAGGCTTTTGTAGAAGAGGTGGACCGGGTTGGTCCACAAAACGTCATCCCTGCAGCACTCTATTGAGAGACAGAATAACACTCTTTTTTTTTTGTCTGTTTTTGGATTTGTCAGCAAAAACGCATATTATAGCCAGCCATATTTTTGACCACCGCATGCATGCTCTGTCAGTGTAGTATAATAACATGGAACATACAATACAACTTGAATAGCTTTACTCACTGTGATCTGTTTTTATCTTTCCAGGTCGGAGCAGGTGCCATTGGCTGCGAGCTGTTGAAAAACTTTGCCATGATTGGACTGGCAGGCGGGGAGGGTGAGGTCATTGTGACAGACATGGACACCATAGAGAAGTCCAACCTGAACAGACAGTTCCTCTTCAGACCCTCTGATGTCACGGTGAGTATCATCTTTGCTCAATGCTGCCTGTTGATAGATATGAAGTAGATGGTGCACAGAAGTTGGTCATTTATTGATTGAATTTGATATTTCCGAGCAGTGCTTCATATAGATTTTCTGTTCATTGTAACTGCTCCTGAGTGCACTTAATCTAACCGCTGCTGATGGATGATGTCATGGTACAACATTAGATGGAGGAAACTGAATGCCTGGGGTCATAATGGCTCATTGTTGATGTATTAGTATTGGTTATTTCAGGTGGTGATAAATGAAATGCAGTGACCTTTCAAAGTATGGATTGGTATTTGAACACTATTATTGTTACATGACGTTGTTTGCCTCAGTTTATTCAAGGCTGACATTGTTACAAAAGAAATTGTGGTTGGAGGAACCCACAACTGACAGGCATGTGCTGTAGGCTGTAATTTTTGTTGGAATGTCCTTTAATGATGGTACTGTCAATATAAAGGACCACACATCATGCACAGAAATCTGTCAAGTTATCAACAAGTATGACCTCTACACCAGTTTTCTTCTTCTTTAAATTTCATGTGTTCTTTTGGCCACTTGCAATTCTGATGTTAGTATTTGATCAGAAAGTAAAAAGGTCACTGTTAATATAATTTGTGTGTATGTGATAACAGAAAATGAAGAGTGACACAGCTGCTGCTGCAGTGAAGCAGATGAACCCCTCAATCAGGATCACAGGTCACCAGAACAGGGTGGGCCCCGACACCGAGAGGGTCTACGACGACGACTTCTTTGAAAGCCTTGATGGAGTGGCCAATGCACTGGACAACGTTGACGCACGTAAGAGACACGGCAATTTCAATTATTTTAGATGTTTTAACGGAGTGTTTACTTGCTAGAAAATCTAATGTAAGATATTGAAACTTGAAACCATATATTGTCCTCTTTATTTAAATCCCCTCCTTGTGTGTGCTCATTGTGCAGGTATGTACATGGATCGGAGGTGTGTGTACTACCGTAAACCCTTACTGGAGTCTGGTACTCTGGGTACCAAAGGCAATGTCCAGGTTGTGATCCCCTTCGTCACAGAGTCATACAGCTCCAGCCAAGACCCACCTGAGAAGTCCATCCCTATCTGTACACTCAAGAATTTCCCAAATGCCATTGAACACACACTGCAGGTTAGTAGGCACGCACATAGCTGCACTTAAGATAACTGCAATAATTATGACGGCATCCTCTATTGATTTATGATATTTACAATGATATTCACATGTTAAACTCACGGTCTTACCATTGAATTAAATGAATAAAAAAAAATGTGTTTTACCAGAGCACAAAATCTGTATTATGTACATAATTTTTGAAGATGACATGCCGTAACAGCTTTTGGAGAAAATGTATTTAATCATTCATTCAAACATAAGAAATCGATGCCGCAATATCTCTCAGAATTGTCACAGTATGTTTAAATGGAGAAATGAGTGATTCATTTTATTGCATAATTCTACATAATGACACTACTTCACTCTGAAACAGTTTCAATCGTGTATAACTGATCTGTTGTCTCAATGATGTCCTCTGTTCAGTGGGCCCGTGATGAGTTTGAGGGACTATTCAAACAGCCACCAGAGAATGCCATGCAGTACCTCTCGTGAGTTGCCTTCCCTGTCATTCCTGTACTTTCCTATACACATGATGTGCTCTTTTCGTCATGAAAGTTGTTCATATTTTGAAAATTACTTCTGTTTGCATTAATAAGCCCACAGACAATGGCTTCTTTTTACATTAATAGCTGGGGCTGGTGATACTGTCTTCAAGTGTTGGTTGAATGTATTTGGTGATCTCTTCACTACTTGTACAAGCTCGCTGAATGACTGTGGATCAACCTGTAAAAGGGCTCAGCATGGTCCCCCTAATTCTTAGGGTTTGACATTAAGAAGCTGTTGCTTTTGTGGTACTTTACACTATATTTCAACCTTGGAGAAACAAAGTATCATGCTTAAAAAAAATCTTATACTGACCCTGCTTGGCGAACCACAAATGAACAGAAAGTGAACGCTATTCACATGTTTGTAACAAGCTTAATGAGGTTCATGATCATTGTCCTTGCAGAGATCCAAAGTTCATGGAGCGTACTCTGAAACTTCCCGGAGCTCAGCCTGTGGAGGTGCTGGAGGCTGTTTACAAGAGTCTTGTCACAGACTGCCCCCACAGCTTCTCTGACTGTGTATCCTGGGCACGCAACCACTGGCAGTGCCAGTACAGCAACAACATCCGCCAGCTACTGCACAACTTCCCCCCAGATCAGGTACATATTGAGCTCGCTACATGATGAATATCGGTCGTCTTCGAATGCTTGCAGTCGGGTCTGGGAGTTTCCCCCTATTTTCATATTGACATTGCCTTGTTTCCCAATTTTTATTTATCTAAATTTAATTCACACATATAACATCTTGCTAGCTATTCAACCCAGCTGTTTGTGAGCGATTCTGAGGCGTAGTCACATGGTTAAGGTGTTCAGGTCTAAGCAATGCCTAAGCATTGCTCTTGCGATTGAAGCATATAACAATGATACAACTAGGTGTTAGAGAGGAGATTGAATGCATGACACTGCTACTGTTTGATTCAGCTGCAGTAAAACTTGCTGTTGCCATTCCTCAAAGAATTTATCTAAAGTCACAACTTCTTCTGCATTTATCAGATCATATTATACTGCACACATTATACAGCTGTGTGTACACTTTTGGAATTAGTGTTGTAAAATGGTACAACACTATGGTATGAACAGGGCTTTAGACCTGCAGTCTGTCAAGGGTGTTCTCCTGCCTTTTACTTGCATCTTTCATATTAGATGATTGACTCATAGCTCAGTTTTGTCATTGAGATGCTGCAATGCAAAAGTAGGTTAGGGGTTAGGGCACTGACAATAAACCACGCCCCGGTTCGCGTCGGGCTGGAGACCTTTGTTGCATTTCGTTCCCATCTCTGTTCTCATCTCCTGTCAGTTCTCTATTATCGTCTATCTAATAAAGGCATACAATGCCCCAAAAATATATTTTAAAAAAGTAATGAGAATTGATATGGAACCATCATTATAAAATGTACATGCCCAACCATAATTTTTTTTTTTTTTTTTTTTAAGGTTTTGGATTTTGTTGGTCCTGTGGTATTAATTTATTATTTGTGGCTTTCAGCTCACCAGCTCTGGTGCCCCCTTCTGGTCTGGCCCAAAGAGGTGTCCTCACCCCCTAGAATTCAGCACTAGCAATGTAAGTATGGATTTATTATATTATGTACACCTACTTGACCACTATCTGCTCTGAACCTGTCTGTCCAGTCTCAAGATACTGACAGAAGTGCTCTCTTTTGTAGGATCTGCACATGGACTATATAGTGGCAGCAGCCAACCTGTATGCCCAGACATACGGCCTGCAAGGCACCACTGATCGCGCAGCCGTGGTCAAGATCTTGGAGGAGGTCAAGGTGCCTCCATTTACCCCTCGTTCAGGGGTTAAAATCCACGTCTCCGATCAAGATCTACAGAATAGCAATTCCTCTGTTGGTAAGATGAGCAAATCGGTGCATTCAAAGTCATTTTGTTTGTGAATGATTTATTGTTGGCAATAGCTTATACATTGAAGTCAGGATACTGTGAGACACATGTACAACTGATCTCTTGGTGCATAGATGACTCCAGACTGGAGGAGCTGAAGGTCCAGCTGCCTTCCCCTGAGTCTTCCCAGTTCAAACTCTGCTCCATTGACTTTGAGAAGGTACACAATCCTTCCTCCTATATCTCAATTAGTCTGTAATATCCTCAACCTGCACTGATTGTAGTCCTGTTTGTGTGACGGTGGTGGGCTCTGTGTTAACAGGATGATGACACCAACTTCCACATGGACTTCATTGTAGCGGCATCCAACCTGAGGGCAGAGAACTACGACATTCCCCCCACAGACAGACACAAGGTGCGGGCATGCATTAGACCTGGCGTTGGCTTTGGGCGAAATAATAACTTGCAGGCTCCTGATCCTTCATGGCACATGCTCTAGATCTCTCCCATGAATTCAGAAATGTACCTGCTGGGGGGGATGGTTGCGTGACAGTAGTATCCACTGCGTGACCTTGTGAAAAGCCAAAACTGCAAATTTCACACCATCTGAGTATTAAACTAAAATGGCAGATCTTTCAAGCCATTAAAAAGCCTCAGTATTGTATTTTCTATATTTGTTATACTTGTATTTATTTAACTGATGTTGTGTTCTTTTGCAAGTTTAACTCCTTGAAATAATAATTAACTTCCTTTTTTCTTTCTTCTTTACGCTGGCACTCATCACCATCCAATCCAGAGTAAACTGATAGCTGGCAAGATCATTCCTGCCATCGCCACTACCACAGCCGCAGTAGTGGGCCTGGTGTGCCTGGAGCTCATCAAAATTGTCCAAGGACACAAGAAGCTGGAGTCATTCAAGAATGGCTTCATGAACTTGGCCCTGCCTTTCTTTGCCTTCTCTGAGCCCATCGCTGCTCCCAGACACAAGGTAGGCAGCTCCACGTGTATCGCTGCTTGTTTCGAGCTGCTTTATCTAAATGATGATGTATGTGGTCCACATTGTAGGAAAATATTTTGCCATTAAAACAATATATTGTGTATGTAAGAGTCATCTCTAAAAGGTTACCCAAATGTAGTCATTAGATGTTTTGAGCTCCGATGATGATCCAGCCATGCTAATACTGATGCACCAGGCAGATGCAGTTTGTCTGCCTGGGTGCAAGTGAGTTCAACTCACCTTCTCATACTGACTGTGTCAGTGTGTGCTGAGGAGAAAAATAAATAAAGTGTTCTACCCTGCTCAAGCAGTAACTGGCTGCTGTTTGTAATGTCTTTCTGCAAACTGACATTATTATTATTATTATTATTATTATTATTATTATTATTATTATTATTATTGACATCAATCCTTACTCTTTGTTTTTGCAGTACTACGAAATTGATTGGTCGTTGTGGGATCGCTTCGAGGTCACGGGGTTGCAGCCCAATGGGGAGGAGATGACACTCCGACAGTTCCTGGACTACTTTAAAGTACGTTTTCATCAGCTCGTCTCTTCACTTTGCCACCCTGAGGTTTTCTGGCGTATAATTAATCAAACCTTTTATTTTTGTTCTTCTGTCAGAATGAGCATAAGTTGGAGATCACCATGCTTTCTCAGGGAGTGTCCATGCTCTATTCCTTCTTCATGCCTGCTGCCAAACTCAAAGAGAGGCTGGACCTGCCGTGAGTATATAGTTTCCATGCCTACTTCTTTAGAAACAAGTCACATAAAATTTGAGTTACTGTTTTATTCATTGTCTTAACTGTGTTCTTCTGTGCCCTGTAGGATGACGGAGATTGTGACTAAAGTGTCCAAAAAGAAGCTGGGCAAGCATGTGAAGGCCCTGGTGTTTGAGCTATGCTGTAACGACTTGTCAGATGAAGATGTGGAAGTGCCCTATGTCAGATACACCATCCGCTGAGCTCCACACTGAACCCACCCACAGGAGGGTGGGGATCGTCGGGGTGGGCGGTAGACGGAGGGTGGGTGTTCTATGTGAGGAGTTGGGGTGGGTGGGTTGATCCAGGTCAGCTGTAATTTGATCAATCCGTTGTTTTTGGGTTTTTTTTTTTAGGCCTGTGGTTTGTGTAAACCTGTGCCTAAGTGTACATAGCCCCAGTAAGCTGATTTAAGGATACCTGTATGTGTGTTAGGCATCCAGTTGGTGCTCAGCTGTGGAAACAGGGGTGTCATTTGGAGGAAGGGAGCATGTATACTGGACCTCCTGATGTTTCTCAGTAGCAGAACCTCTCCGCTCAGTTCAGTTCTGAGCCTTAGTGTTCTGTTGGTACTCCATAGCCCAGCTAGTGTCCCTCTGAAACATCCTCACACTCTTACTAGCCATCAGCACTAAAGGAGGGATCTTTTAATCCAGCCAACTGTCTCCCCTCCACTCTACCTGCTCTCTTCCTCCCCCTCCAACCCCTGTCTCGTAGACCTGGTCCCACATTACTGTTTCTTTTTGTTTTTGTTTTTTTTTCCAAAGATGCACCTCCATTAGGTAAAAGAAGTTCAACCATGAATCCCCAAAATAGTAACACATGTATTGAGAATCTATTTTACCCCCAGGTCATATCACTGCCCTTAATTCTACCTGAGACCCCAAATTTGAAAATCTAGAAGCACCTGAAGACACGCCTAAACCCGAGTCAACAGCCTCTCCTGACTGGAAAAGAATCTGAGTATCTCACGCTGGCAGAATAGGAACCCTTGCCGGTTTGAGGCGCCCCTACACCCACCTCATCCAGCACTCTGTGGCTTTGGAGGGGCTCTTGCACATGACATCAGTTTTCTCTTTATTCTCTTTATATTTCATGTGTTTTATTAATTTCTATTTTATTTTGTTTTTGAGGGGGGGTGGGCGATAAAGTTTTGGCGCACACACCTTGTAGATCATAAACTGTCTTCTTTCTACTTTGTTAACTCCAAATGACATTACAGTATAAGATTAAGGCAATGAGATGTATCTTGAAATGGGAGCACTTAGTGTGATAGTGAATAAACATGTAAAAACATACCTGAATTTGTGTGGTTATTTGACTTTTTGTATGTTTTTTTTTTTTTTTCCCATTTTCTTTTTTCTTGTAATTATGTATGTGACTTCTGGTGTAACACTAACAAGAATTTGCAAGTGTCAGACATTAATGTTTTTCCTCTCTGCCCTGCTTCTTGCTCTTTCATCAGAAGTTTCATTATAGAGCATATCCGGGAAGCACAGCCTGAATCAGCTAAACGCCTACTTGTGAACTTGAAATGAAAAATCCTATCAGATTTTTTTTTTTTTTTTAATGCAGAGTATTCTATGAAGTCTGCTCTAGTTATACATTTACTCCCACTTCCTCTTGTGCCACACGCAGCATTTTAGTTCGTTAAGTCAGGTCCTTTTTGTCTACAAAGTGTTCAAGTTCGATCAGTTGACAGGTTTGAGTGATAAGTTTGAGCAAGTCGAGTTATGAACCCTCCTCCCTGCGAAGAGCGGATACATGAATATGTGCAACTCGAAAGGATGTGGTCGGGTGTGAGATGAGGAAGAAAGTGAGGAGGAAGGAGTGCACTGAACTCTGACAAGCTCCCTGCAAACAGCTCGCTGTATGTTACTGAAACAGAAAAATACCGGCGTAAATTTTGGATTATTTCAATGTTTCTCATTTTGAGTGTGTAATGTTTTTGTGAAGATGCACTGAAGACAAAGAAAAGATGGAAGTGGAGGAGACTGGTGAAAGGACTTCCTGGTATGATACCTTTTGCATTCGTCGTTATGTATTTCTACCTTGTACTGTATATTAATGCTGAGAGTTGACTGGGGCAGGAATTAACATTCAACAGGATAGTTTAAGTATGTTGGAGGCATGAATGGTATTTGAAATTTGAACAGATCTGGTGTCATGGTGACAAAGTAACCATTTGATATTACTGTTCAGTACTCGGTACTAAAAATGACTGGAAAAAAAACATTACCTTTCTATCAATAATGTACTTTTATATAACTTGAGGCACAAAAGAATCTGCCAAATTAGTAATTTAGACACACTACTAGGATCCCATTCAGCTATTTAGATTTATGTCAAGTAAAATAACACAACTGTGCATACAGATGTTTGCTTTGTGCCCAATAACAGCTTTTGCCCTTTTTAGGTCTGTGGCGCCAGGAGAGACAAACTCCATCGTCTGTGACCATGCTGGGGTAAGTCATCTACCTTTTTTCTTTCACCTCCTTTCTCCTGTTTAAAACCTATGCGGGCACTCTCTTAATAAAAGCCAAGAGACTCACTTTACACATAACATTTCTGCTTTTAGAAGAAGAGAAAACAAGACCCGACCCCTGAACCTGTGATCAGAATCACGGAGGTGAGTGATATCTGAGACACACCATTAAACTCTGTGTTCCAGTGCCTTTTCATCTTCATGTCTCTCACTCTGTGTGTCTCTCTCTGTAACTAGCGGAAGTTAGTCAGCCTTACCTTTGTGACCACAATACTGAGTGCAGAGCTGACGAGAGATGTGAACATTATGTTCAGCTGTGCAGCCACAGAAGCTCTCTGAATGCACAAACCTTAAAATCCTGTCTGTATGACTTCTTGTCACATTCCAGACACTGTGATTTTGCACTTTTTGAGTTTTCCTGTTTTGCTGTCATTTTTATGCATATTATCATGAACAGATACATTTTTACTGCCAGTATTTAAATACATCTCACTGAACATACAGCTGATGTGGTTAGTGTGGCAAAAACAGGCAGACATGTTGTATTTTACTACGGAGGCACAGTTTCAACCTTCTTCCTCTTTGAAAGTGTCACACAGGAAATGAGAGATCTGCACCATGCAACATCTCACCCCTCTCCACATCGCTCTCTTTCCACTCTCCTGAACACTCTCATGTCATCTCTCAAGTTCACTTTTAATTTATTCTGTCATGTCCTTTTTTTATCAGGACGACGAGGATGATGAGGAGGGTGAAATGATGTCCGACCACATGAAGGATTCAGAGGTGAGGTGTTGCCCTTTTTGCAGAGGCCAGATGTGTGTTCAGTTGTTTTAAAGTCTTCTAATGTAGAGCCAGCGGTAGTTCTATGAATGGCCCGCCTTGATAAGCTTAGGACCATTTTGTTCACACATATCAAAGCTGGAATCTTAAATTTTAATGTTGATTTCATTTTAGGAGCCCAGTAATAAAAGGGTCAAACCTGTGGCAAAGTCCAATAGCCTAACAGGTGTCTTAACCCCAGTGAAGACCCCTGCTCTGAAACGCATCGGACAGTCCATTTCGGTAACAAAGCACAAACACACTCACACACCTGTCCTTACACAAAATGACTTTTGCACGTAGGCGTTCAACTGCTCTGCTCTTTTCACAGCGGTCTATCAGTTTTCGCACAGAGGCTCGACCTTTGCCCCCGGCCCCCCTGCGCTCTCGCACAAAGGCCTCGTCATTCCCACGCCGGCGCAACAGCCAATGCTGGAGTGACACTGTGGAGAGCCATGACCTCACTGCAAAGGAGATCAAACGTCAAGAGGTGCGAGGGGACAGCCTGCTAAGTCTAGTTCGGCTGCAGAAATTAAAACTTTCTGCATGTGTATTGAATATAATGCAATGTTTTTTTTGGGGGGGGGCAATGGTGGTCAAGCTGTGGGGCTGTGGTTAGTGCCTACTCTTTATTTCTGTGAAGCATCTCTACACCGCGATTATGAAAGAGGATGTGAGCTGGCACTGGAGGCTCAACTTCCTTTATTGAACAATCAGCTGTGTAAACTCATGCTTGTCCGTCTGTGTTTTGACATCGTTTGCAAGTGTGTGTTTGTGTGTGTGAATAGCCTATGTGTCCAGTTGTTGAACAGTTTTTTTTACTCTTCTGCAGGTGATCTATGAGCTGACTCAGGGAGAAAGACAACTCATTGATGACCTCAGTCTGGTCAAGAAGGTACTGGTCCACTAAACAAAAGCATTTTACCTCTATTACTTTATATTAGAACAAATTCTGCTCATGCAGGTTGAATATATTGAAAGTCTCATTCCAGTTGTCCTGATACAGACTTCTCACACTTTGATGCACTTCTTTCTGTACTGCATTTATTCTGTAGGTGTACTATGAGCCCATGCTGAAGTTGGACATCATGACAGAGAGTGAGCTTGGGCAGATCTTTGGCACACTGGACTCTCTCATTCCTCTCCATCAAGGTAAACCACCTCTCTGCTTCCGTTATCTCAATCTTCGCTCATGCGTCAACGCAACCCCCTCATTTCCTAATCATGTATAAGGCAAGTAGGGCTAATCATCATCATTTGTTGACTTTAAGTGGAATCATAGTCATATCGTTTCACACAGTTCTGTCCCAATGAAGGATTCCAAGTACTAATTTTATACGGTCAAAATGAGTTATTGCAGGTGTTGCTTTACACATATGATGAGTTATCTTTGCTAAAATGTGTAACAGTGGACCACAGTTCACTGCATTGAACATCAATCATTACAATAGATTTTTGCATACATTTGCCATACGGTGATATAAAACATATTTATATTGTTAATGTTGTGATATTAGTTTTTAATTGTGTTGTCCAGCCCTAAAAGCAAGTGTGTAAAGCCACACAAGGAGAATGTTCATTTATTCACTTGTACTTGCACTGAGTGAGAATTTATCTTTTTTTTTTAAGTAAAGAAAGTTGAATGTGTTGAGTGTGATGTTTTTCTGTTTATCTGTCTTTGAGCTGTAGTAACAAAAAAATCAGCAGTTTGAGTATTTCCTTTTTGTTTCATGCCAGATCTTCTGAGTCGTCTTGAACGGTTGAGGGGATCAGAGAAGACGGTCGGAGAGGTGGGGCCTACTCTCATGAATTGGGTGAGTATTTCCATGGAAACCAAGGACTGAGACCGACGAAGAAAAAGAGAGGGGCACAACCCACCTTCACTCTCTCCAGTTCCTGTATTCACTCTATTATGCTCCTCTCTAAACCAGAGTCACAGAGTTCAGTCTGTGCGTGTCTCTGCTTTTATCTGACTTCAGATTTCTTCCTCCCTGCAGTTCCCTTGCCTTGAGGCCTACGTTACGTACTGCTGTAACCAGGTGGGGGCTAAAGCCCTGCTGGACCAGAAAAAGCAAGAGAAAAGAGTGGAGCACTTCCTGCGCCTGTGTCAGGAGTCTTCGTTCAGCAGGAAACTGGACCTGTGGAACTTCCTGGATCTTCCTCGGAGCCGTTTGGTCAAATACCCCCTGTTGTTGAAGGAGATACAGAAGTGCACACCTCCAGACCACCCGGATGAGGACACATTGCCTGATGCTGTGAGTTGGTGTCCTATGCAGTCATGTACATGTGCATGGGAATGTAAATACACATGCATTCACTTACTCAAGATAATTTCTGAATCCACATGTTAACCCTCTGTACCTGCAGACTTTGGTCTTACATAATGTGACGTGTCTGATAAGCTCATGCTCATTATTTCAAGTCTGTGAGGGGATTCAGAATTCACTAGTTGAAGTGACTAGGCACTAGGCACTATCTGGACCCTGTAATCCTTTGAGTGTTTTTCTAAAAGGCTCTGAATGATATCCACATTGGCAGTTCACAATCACACAAATCCAAATGATTAAGGCCTAAGACTGTTATGTGTGTCTGCAATATCAACTATCAATCAATACCAAATAAATATTGTATATTTAGGCTTTGTAGGTTGCTACTAAGTCACTCTTATTTTTACTTATTATGAAATCCATAAGTCTGCAAGTGTGGGAAGTCCAGACATTTGCCTTTAGCTAATATTTCCTTTTTAAATCTAAAATACTTTGCACATTGGCGCCTCCAAATGGCAGCAAGAGATAATTGTTTCATGAAAAATGAACTTCAGTAGCCAATGATCCTGTGATGTGAAATTAGTAACTTTGGTCTGTAATTACTGTATATATGTTGCTGTTCAGGAGATGCCTGTAGTCTTCTACTGTGGACATTAAAGGCTCATATTTGAACCAGGATGCTGTCATGCTAAACATACTACATGTTCACCTACATGTTGCTTAAATATACAGTGTGAGTTGTATCCTATTCAGACCCCAGCCCAGAATTTTCATTTCAACTCTCAGTTGGAGGAGATGGGACACTTTCTTCATCACCATAAGAAATACAATCATGCTATGGTTACACTTTGTTCTGTTCAGTTGGACCTGATCCAGAGCATCGTGGCGGAGGTGAACAAGAAGACAGGAGAGGCGGAGTGTCAGTTCTACAGGCGGGGTCTCACCTACCTCGAAGAGAGTCAGAGACTACCAGAGATCCAGCTGTCCCGCTTCCTCTACTGCCACGGAGAGCTCAAGAACAACAAGGGCCAGGTAGCGGCTCTCTGTTGTTATGTTTAACTACTCTAATGTTCCATTGATTGACCTTTGGGTGGTTCTCCTGAGGTTGCTGATTTGTTTTGTGTCTCAGCTGAAAAAGGTCAAGTCCTCCAAGACAGGATGGCCCTTTACATGAGCATTTGTATTGTAGTTGTCTAAGGAATTTATAAAAATCCAAAGTTGTTTTTTTATGGTAACCCTGATAAAGATGTTACTATATTTGAATAATAGATGATATTTAAAATGGTAAATATTGTCCCAAAGCCATGTCTCTCACTTTGCGTGTGTCTGTCTCCTCTGTCAGCGGCTGCATGTCTTCCTGTTTGAGCTGGCTTTGGTGCTGAGCAGACCGGGGGAGGACAGAGAGGGAGGTCAGGTGTTCCATGTGTACCGACAGCCTCTGCCCAACGCCTTGATAAATCTGGAGGAGATCCCAGATGGGGAGGCTGGTGGAGGGGGCACCTTCAGGGGAGCCTTCACTGGAGGAAATGATAAAGGTAACATATACATATAAATGTTGTATTAGTTGCTAAATTACATGAATGCAGTGGTGTAGGGCTGCAAGTAAGGATTATTTTAATTAAATATCAATCTATCAATTAATTCTTTTCAATTAATAGATTAATCTATAAGTAATATAGAAAAACGGCCGTCACAAGTTCACATTAACATGCTAACATTGTCAAATGGTTTGTTTTGTCCGAGCAACAGTCCAAAAAATGGTATAAAAGAGAGTAAAGGCAGCAAATCGCTATAAGCTTTAGCCAGCAAATAGACAAACAATTACGCGATTATCAAAATCGTTGATGGCTAATGTTATTTATACCCTTTGTTTCATGTGTGCTGGTGAAATGAGGGATAAAGGAGTTAAATTTAGGCTACAACTAAGCACATAGATTGAGAGAAAGCCATGCCACTCCACCCCATTAGTTGAAGTGAAACCTACAACCTTGCTTCCACTCAATGTCCTTCCTTCCCCTCTCTCGTCTCTGCCATCTCCTAGTGAGGAACTGTTTCCGTGTGAGCAGCAGAGGGCGCTCCAAAGCTCACCCTTACTGCCTGCAGGCCAACGACTCCTTCAGCAAGCAGCAGTGGATCACCTGTCTGCGCCAAGCCATCGTCCAGTCGCGGGATAGGACTGCTCAGACCAGCCAGTCGCAGCTCTCCCCTCACCCTGATCCCGCCCTGTATCACATAGCCGAGCTCAGCCTCAGCTCGGACACAGAAATGGCAGACCATACCAGTCGCTGACTGTAAGACTGATCATCAGGAAGGCCTGGGGAGTGTCTATAGATCTGTACATTGACATTGGAGAAAATAAAATATGGACTCTCTGTGAAAGATGATTGTGCTTAGACAAACGCATAGAATTTCCTACATGGATCATTTTCTTTTCTTGCAATTTATGATGGATTGTGATTGTGGTGATATGTACTGGTACAGTATTACTGAATGTAAATTGACTGTGTTAAATGTTTTTGTGTTCATTTTTGTTTTTTAATAAACTGACACTTAAAAGTTTGTTGAGGTACTCATGGCAAAGTACACAAAGACAAGTCTAAGTATAGCCAACAAGATCTACAAAGAAAAGATTAGTGACGATTATCCTCCCTCTCTCCCTCTCTCTCTCTCTGACACCGGTGACAGGGCAGGGGAGAGAGGTAGACTTTCAGTCCTAGCCTACAGGCACACAGTGAAACAGTAGACGTCCCCTTATGCATTTTTAACAGCTCAGCAGGTGATGGGAACAGTTTGGTTGGGACAGTTTGTCCACAGATAGAGTGACCAAGTGATCAGGTGAGTCCGAACCGCTCTTGTTTATTTGCTAATGCTACAATATTTGTCAGGCGTTATTTGCAAACTAACTTTGTTTGCAAGATTTTACCCTTTACCTGCACAAAACGGCAATGAGAGTGTAGATCTGTCTTTGATAACACCTCAGAACATTGCTTGTGAGAGTGGCATGTTCTGTTTTATAGGTTTTATACTTGACTCTTTATTGAATGAACAAAAAACATCTCCTTTTGTAAATATGTGCCCTGAAGCTGATATGGTAATATCTGGATTCATTGAGGTCTCTGTCAGACCTTGACTTTTCCGAGGTTGCTCTGCGTGCTGTAATTACGAGAGAGAATTGTGAGCCAGAGTGGATACACTCGATCTATTCAAGATAAGGATTTACCTTGAGGGGATGCTCATTCACAAGTTAATCCTGTTCTTTTTCCCTCAGCTGTCAATGACATTCCCTTGTCATTTTTCTGGAAAGAGAGGATAATAATCTTCTTCTTCATTCACTAAAAAAAAGAGGACTCTCTGTCAGCTTATGAACTACCATCACATTCTGCTCACCTTTGACCCTGCATGTGGAAAAACTGAGGTGGTGCAAACCTCCTTGCTATCGTTTCTTTGGGAAGCCCTTCTATTTGCCTGAGGATTGCTTTTGGCAGACGCTTCTGAGGTGTACTGGAAAAATAGGATGCCTGGAGCCAGCGGCGTCAACGTGGAGGGCTCTTGTGAGGCCCTGCGCCAAACCCTGGTGTCACAGAACGGCCTGCAGAAAGAGACGGCCGACATCTCCCAGTCTGTCCTCTACACCTCACTGATGGGCCTGCTTCTGGTCGCTGACAACGAGGTGTGCAGAACACAACATCGTATAAACCTTTAATATATGCTCAAACCTTCAAGTTTGTTCTTAATGTGGCATTTTTGGGATGCTCATGAGACAAACAAACACAGACAGAGAAATCGTGTAAAGGAATTAATGGAGAGTACACATCAACACACGTGTTTAAGCACCTGTCAGCTCTAATAGGATGAATGCTTGAGGCTGACCTCCTTTTAGCCTCTGTTGTTATGCTCATGAGATAAGAAGGCTAAATCTGTCCTACCAATGCTGTACACACACTGACATGGCAGGGTTAAGGCAGACAGACAGTACCATGTCTTACAGACAGAGCCAGAGGTCAAATAGTAGGGCACATTTGTACTACATGAACTGCATCTGTATACAAATTAAAAAAGGCTATACACTTGCAGATGTAACCGCTCAGTAGTTTGGGTCACTAGCTTCCTGTGTTGTCTTTATTTTCCAGAAGGAGCAGCTCACCTTAGGAAGTGGAAGGGTTGGCCTCAGAAACATAGGAAACACAGTAAGTGTTTTAATCATGCAGGATTTTCTTCAAGCAAAGTCCTTCCAGAATTACCAGAATTTCTGCATAAATGTGCACTTTCCCCTTCCACTTTGTCTCCAACTTAGTGTTTCCTGAATGCAGTGGCCCAATGTTTGTCTCACACACGTGGCCTACGGGACTACTGCCTCCTCAAGTCCTACAGGGATGAGAAGTACTCCAAGGAGGAGGCTAAGCTCATGGAGGGTATGTTCCTCTCTTCCGCTCTTCCCTCCTCTTCCTACTGTTCCTCCCATGTTATGTTTTCATCTTTCCTCACTGCTCCTTGTCTCCCCGTGCCAGCTTTCTCTCAGGTGCTCTCAGGCCTTTGGGATGTAAATGAAGGAGACACAGTTGTAAATCCGCGACAGTTTTACAATATTTTTAAAGGAGCAGTGCCGTACTTCAGTGGTTACAGGTGAGAATATCGATGATGTTTTTCTTCTTTTCATGAGGCTTTTGTGCAAGCAACATTACTGCTGTGCAAAGGCAAACACATTAGCCACACTGTATATTAATAAAGGCAGATAGATTTGAGACTTTTTAGACTTCTGTATCAGCACAACTGTTTCAAGAACAAGAGAGGAACTGTAAACTATTTCAATAAATGTTTCTACCTTCTCACAAGCACAGATGCTGATTTTTGGTTTTAGAAAAATAAACATGAAGAAATCTCCGTGTCTTTGTGTTCAGTCAACAGGACGCGCAGGAGTTCCTCAGGTTCCTATTGGACAAGCTGCACACAGAAATCAACCGCAGACCCTACGTTCGACGAACAGGGAAAGAGCCTGAACAAAAATATGCAAGATTTAGGTGTGTATGTTTATGTGGAAAAGATTCTAAACTTTAAACGTGGATGTCCGTCATGTGACCACATTTTGCTCTTTCTTCTTCCCTCATCTCTTATCCTCCCTTAGGATTTCGGAAGAGGCAGCTGCCATGTGGAAGAAGCACTTGGAGAGAGATGACAGCAAAATAGTAGGTGAGGAGAGCAATCCATCAGTCTCACCTGCATTATAAGTTCAGTGAAGGCAACCACTGATAATTCTTGCTTCCCTTCTCACAGACCTGTTCGCGGGCCAGCTGCGGAGCTCGCTGCATTGCTCAGTGTGCTCCCACTACTCCAACACATTCGATGTGTTCTGTGATCTGTCGCTGCCCATCCCCAAGAGGAGCTCTGCTGGGGAGGTCACGCTGAGGGAGTGCCTCGACCTCTTCTCTCAGGAGGAGAAACTGGACAAGGAGAATTCACCAGTAAGTTAACACAGATCAATGGATTACAATACATCATTGTTAGGGTCAAAGGTCAATGATACGGACACTGTGAGCTGGGAATGGTTAAGTCCAAAACTGTATGTTTTTATCCACCTGCAACCTATACTTTTACCTTTTATTCATTTTTTTAAAACTCACTATGTGTTTATATAGTTGGGGACACTAAACATATTCTCCTGCAGCCGACATCCCTGATTACATACCTCATTCGTCTCCAATAACAAAGTGACATAGTCAATCAAATTTAATCAGACAACGAAAGAGAAAAGATGAAAACAAAATAAATAAAAGGTTATTTGCCACTGCAAATGTTTTTCAATTGACTCTGGTAGACATATAATGAAGTAAATAATTTTGTATTTGATTTCAAACTGTTACAAAGAGAGGGACCTCTATATTGTATGGTATTTTGATATTGAGAAGAACAGTAAGGTGAATGAAGACCTGGTAGAATATGATTGAAGGTCTGAGAAATTATTTTTAACAATTTGGAAATTGTCGGGAAGGTACAAACAAATACTGACATACATAAACACGTGTTGAAAGTATTAACGTTATGAATAGCTAATAAACACCAGGGCAAATTAGTCATAGCTGCTTTAATTGGCTACCATTCATCTTCTGAATTAAAAGTATTTTGTTAAGTTAGGGTGATTTAGTAGCACCCCAAACAATATTACAACAGTTAATATGTATATAGATGAAAAAGTAATACAAAGTTAAATAACAAGAGTGGTGGATTACACTTTCCTCAATATTCCAGCTGTGTTTTAGTTACTTAAAACGGATCCTGTGTATTTGCAAATGTTTTAAAAGTGTTAAGGTGTGTGTGTTTGTTTTTGTGTTTCAGATGTGTGAGAGGTGTAACAGGCATACAGAGTGCACCAAGCGGCTGTCCATCCAGAGGTTTCCCCAGGTTATTGTGATCCGTATCCTTGGCAACAACTCTTACTTTGTGTACTAAGCTTAGTAGCAAATGATGTTTTTGTGCAGGAAGTTATGATGACGCTTAACAGTCTCGATCAGATCTGAATCGTTTTACGACATCACGGTGGTCTATAAGTAAAAGCACAGTGTATGTGTCCTTCCCTCTCACTAACCTTGACCTTGGACCCTACGGACCCATCGACTGTGGTAACACAACCAAACCTTTCTTTCAGTTTATTCTTGTACATGTCTCATTTATTCCTCCATCCGTGCATTGTCTCCTTTTACGTCATTTAATTGATTTTTGACAAAAGGAATACAGTGAAAGGTTGTAATAATAAAATGTGCAGTAGAGATTAAAAAATCAGGCTTGTCAAGGTCATCCCTTCAAAAGAAAGAAAATGAGCCACGCATGGGTGAAAGTCATTCTTTTAACTTTTTGACACCAGGAGGGTACTCTAGAACAAGAAAAGCTTATTTTATGGCATTTTATTGTGATAGTTGACAGTTGAGGGAAACAAGAGACATGTGGAGAAAGAGATGTGAACGATTTGCAGAAAAGGTCTCCAGCTGTACTTAAACCATATTGATGTTATGGTTTCATGGCAAGATGGGCTACCAGAACAGTAAATCATTGATGAATCATTTAGTTTATAATATATCCAAAAATAATGACAAATGCTCATGCTTCATTTTATGACATGAAAATGTTGAGTGTGAAGCCTTAACAAAAAAACAACAACATTGGTATTTTTACTCAATAAATGATTACAGCATTTCATTGATTGACAAAGTTACAATCAATTACATGTTGATTGACTAATAATGGCACTTTGGCATATAATCAACAGGTCATCCACAGCTCAGCTTTTTTTAATTTGATATTTTTGCTAGTTTTTGAATGTGACAGATAGGTAGATTATTCCATAATTTGCCACCTTGAAATACTGAGTTCTGAAGAAGGGAATAAGTAGGTCATTATATCTATGTATGTCCCCACAGGCCCAGTTCTGTATAATTTATATGCAATATGTAACCACGCCGGTACGGTGAACATGGGCCACTACACAGCCTGCTGTTCAGATGAAAATGGTTGGTGCTTCTACAATGACTGCAGGTGAGACTGTTTGTTTTAATATGAAATGCCCTGCTAACTGCATGTCATAGACAGTCATCTGTATTGAGACACCTTCTATATAAACCTGGAGCTGTTTCTCAAGATTACTCTCCATCCTCCCACCTACAGTGTGACTCCTGTCTCAGAGAACCAGCTACAAACCAATCAAGCCTACGTGCTGTTCTACCAGCGCAGCAACAGCACCACCACCACCACCGTCAGGAAATAAACCTGAGACTGGCTGAGCCAGGCAGCCAATCAGAGCAACTTTACCTCCAGTGTCCATAGAAACAAATAGAAGCAGCAGTGATGTAACTCTGGCATCTATGAACTTCTCAATGAGCTCAGATAAACTCTGCGGAGGACGAGAAAGAAGTCACGCTCACTTTAAGGGGGCTTGAAGAGGGGATCTCCGCTCCTAAATCATGGAGATGCTTTTGAAGAGCCTCAGTGTGAGAGCTGAGGCAGCTCAGACAGACTGAAGCCTCAAGAGTCTCTGTGCCCAAGTCCTCAGGTAGGAGTATGTGGTGCACATGATGCAGAGCTCTTAATGTAAGATAATTGTGATTCATGCTTGCTAACATAAACCCAAATAAACAAAAACAAATCTTGGGTGGAATAGAAATAAGGCAACATGTCAGGACTCAATTGTGACATAGAACTTGTTCAAATTCTCTGACTACATTTTAAGCTACAGTTTTGTGAAAATGTACTTTAATTTAAGACATAATTATCTGTAGCCTATGCTATATCTATGCTGTCTTTTTATCTTAATCTCCCTCCACATGGACACTTAACCCTGAAACTTGAAAATATTTTAATAAATATTTAAATGGGCTATATTTTCCCTGTAACTGAAGTATAATTTCTATGTCTATTCATATATGTATGTATATTCTTTTTTACATTTGTGTCTACTGTTGTACATGTGGACAAATGACACAACTGAATGTATTGCATTACTGATATTTGAAACAGTCAATAAAAGACCAATGAAAAAATCTGATGATTACATATATATTAATGAAATTAAGAACCACGGACTTTATTATTAGTATTACTGCTGTTATACTGTTTCATATATTTAACTCATTTGTTAATATGTAATAAATAATGATAGTGTTCATATGTCATATTTTATACATGTAAGTAAAGGGGGCGCAGCCTGCTGACGAATCGTAATTGTGCACATGCGTATGAGCGGTGGGCGGAGTTTTCCAGTCGGTCAGGAAGAGGAGAAAGGCGGACACAGACACATCAAGCGGTAATCATGTTCACCGACAGCTTTTAAACTTTAAGCCGATTCTTGTTTCATTCACAGAAGAAGCACAGTCGTGCGATGAATGCTGTAGTTATAATTTCAGAGAGAAAACCTTGAATGTCAATAATCAAAACCACGGGAAACACCGTTAGCTTTCTTGCTAGCTAACGTTAGCTTCTCTGACAGGCCCGGACTACACTGCACAGCCTTTCAGCAGGAATGGGAACACAGCACGGAAATGTTATATGTTTACACCCTCTACCTCCGAGGCAGCCTCCCTGTTTGCCAGCCGGGTCGTTTTGGTTTAGATTTATGTCGCATATCAAGATATTTTAAATGAAACTCGTAAGATATAAGGAGGCCGGTCTACTAGTGTTACTAACGTTGTCTGTCTTAGGTGTTACTTCTAACGTTATGTTCCAATCAGGGGAACGTGAAGCATAGCAAGCATTGTAAAGTACCGTAAAGTTTTTAAAAATCTCAGTCCTGTTTGTGCATTAGTCCACTATTGGTAAAATGAGTGTAGGTGTATTATTAGTGGAGAGTAGTGACTCGTGATAACCTTGTATAAAAGTATAACCTTGTTTTGGACCCTTTTCCATAGATGGCTGCTATCAGGAAGAAATTGGTGATAGTTGGGGATGGTGCTTGTGGGAAGACCTGTCTGCTCATCGTCTTCAGTAAGGACCAGTTCCCAGAGGTCTACGTCCCCACTGTGTTTGAGAACTATGTGGCAGACATTGAAGTGGATGGGAAACAGGTGAGACATAAAACACTGCCTGCAAACCAGGGTCTTGGGAGGGGTCACTGAAGAGGCTGTGTGGGTGCCTAGCAAAATGTGTAATAATAGTTTTAACTTAATTTTACTTAGTTATCACATTGTCAAAGTTGTTGTTTGGTTTATAAAACGCCACAAAATGGTGAAAAATGTTCATCACAGTCCAAGGTGGCATCCTCAAATTAGGGCTGCAACTAACGATCATTTTCATTATCGATTAATCTGCCGATTATTTTTCCTTGATTAACTGCTTGATCTGTAGAACACAAAAAAGACAAAAATGGCCATCACAATTTCCTGCAGCCCAAGGTGACATCATCAAATATCTTGTTTTGTTTGACCGACAGTCCAAAACCCAAAGAGGAAAATTTGCCATAATGCAGGGCAGTAAAAAGCAGCACATTCTCACATTTGAAACCATCAAATGTTTTTTATTTAAATTATTAATTGATTATCAGAATAGTTGCTGATTAAATTTGTCAATCTAAATGATTGATTAAATCTTCTAATCATTGCAGCTCTACTTCAAATTGCATGTTTTGTCCTACCAATGGTACAAAATCCAAAGATATTCAGTTTCCTATCATAGGAGACTAAGAAAAAACGAAAAATATGCATATTTGATGAGATGGAACCAGTGAATTTTTGGCATTTTTGCTTTAAAAATGACTACAATTAATCGATTATCAAAATAGTTGCTTATTCATTTTCTGTATCTAATCTAAGTATCTGTCTAATTAATTAATCAACTGATCATTTCTGCTCTAAAAGTACTAGACATGATTTTCCATACCTAAACAGACATATATATATATATATATATATATATATATATATATATGTATATAGTGATAGGTATTGATATTGTGAGAGTATAAGAATAATGTAATATGGGTCTGCTTAATCATGTAACTTAAATTCTTAATCTAGTAACTTAAATGCACAAATGGCCCTCTTTACATATCAATTATTCATCCATCTGTCCTTACATGTAACTCTCTCTCTTTTCTCAGGTAGAGCTAGCGCTTTGGGATACAGCAGGTCAAGAAGACTATGACAGACTGAGGCCTCTCTCCTACCCTGACACTGATGTTATTCTCATGTGCTTCTCTGTAGACAGCCCTGACAGTTTAGGTATTGTCTTTGCAACAGCCTCACCACTATGTATTGCAGACCTTGTGATTTTGAAACTGATATATGTTGCTAATTAATGCATTCTTTCCCTTTACTCACTGTAGAGAATATTCCTGAAAAGTGGACACCTGAAGTGAAACACTTTTGTCCAAATGTTCCCATCATCCTGGTGGGCAATAAAAAAGATCTGCGCAATGATGAGCACACCAGACGAGAGCTTGCCAAAATGAAACAGGTCAATTTTCTGGTTCAGAACATGCTGGTATGTGCACATTTGTTGGTATAAATGTCCACTTTTAAAACCTTCTCTCTGACATGTGTCTCCAGGAGCCAGTTAAATATGAAGACGGCAAAGAGATGGCGAACCGCATCAGTGCCTACGGCTACCAAGAGTGTTCTGCCAAAACCAAAGATGGTGTTAGGGAAGTCTTTGAGATGGCAACTAGGGCAGCACTGCAGGCCAAGAAGCGTGGCAAGAAGTCCACCTGCCTTCTGTTATAGGCTCTGGGAGAAGAGGGAGCTGCCGTCAAGCACAGATGGAGAAGGCAGCTTCCATTGAGATTTGACGTAGGGAAGAATACTGGGGAGGGCCCTGAAAAGTTTTGCGAATGCTCAATTTCTGATCACCCAATTATCCTCAGCAAATTAAAGCAGGTCTTAAATTATTTGATAGGCTTCTACAACTTGGCCCCTGGTCTATAAATTAGGTTATGTGCCAATTTGCTTGCGTCTATCAAACACTTTCAGATCTAGAGGTCTGTAGGGCAGGTGGTGGGGGGTGATTTGAAGTTGGGTAGATGTAAAGGGGTTTAAATGTGCCATGATTGGAATGAAGAGAGAAAAGGTCCTTACCAGGCCAAAGACAATGGGGACATGAGAAAGACAGAAAAAAAAGACATAAATTTAAAATAGGTTTGAATTAAGACCATGTCTAAGTGGATTTTACACAGTATCGCCTACATGTAGTGCCTTGAGAGAAGTGGTCAAGAAGAGTAAGTTGTGGGGTAGGGATTCATAACTTAGATGGGGTATTATTTTGTCATTTGTAGTCCACACATCACATTTGTGAGTGCTTTCTCCCTGTCATTGGCTTGGCTCCTTCAGGCCCATATTCTGACTCAGGCGCTATGCAGGGGTATGCCTAAACTAGATTGTATGAGATATTTTCCCATACTGAATTACTTACCTGTACTTAAAGAGTGTGTGTGTGTGTGTGTGTGTGTGTGTGCGCGCGTGTGTGCGTATGTGCAACTGTATGGTGGTTTGTTTTCTCCAGTGCAGGTCTGCATGCAGTGAATGTGTGTATATTTGTGTGGGTGTGTATTAACATATGTGTCTACGTACTGTATGCATGGAAAGGCCTTCTGCGTCACTGACCTAACCCCTTGTTTCCATGCCAAAGTTACTCCTGGTGGCCACATTTTAAGGCTCATGTGGGTAATGGAATTAACAGCAACTCAGAGTGACATAGAAACCTTCACTTTACTGGAAGACATTGTACAATACCTAGAGGCACAATCAGGTTAAACATATTATGCGTTTTTAGGACCTTTTTTTGTGTGTAACAGAGATTCATTTGATTGTGTTAATCAGTGGGTCAAATCATGAGTGGTGTAGTTGATAAGTTGAATATTCTTTCAGATAGACGATAGGCTTATCTTATTACTATAATGTCCATTATGTACTGTATGTCTTACAAGGCCTTGTAAGGACATGTTATTGATGTGTATTTCAAGTTTGCCTTTTACTCAACTCTCCCCATTCCCCCTTTTACTGATATTGTCATTATTGTACTATTAACTTTTTATTGTTGATGTCTCTAATTTTCTTAGTATATTTTAATCATTTTACTTAATCCTGCTGTTATGATCAGCTTATGTCAGTTAAATGATAAATTGTAACCGTAGTATTGTTTCGTTTAATTAATTGAAGGTCAAGCTTGGGGTGCAAGGCTGGAAGGTTTTGAGGGTGGGCTGGTATAGCTTTTTTTTCTTTTTTTCTTTCCTCTTTTTGTACTGTGACATATTAGGATTTATGGAATTTTTTCCAAATAAAGCTGATATTAGGGTTTTCTGTTGTATGGTATTTATGTGTTCTTTGATCCATTCATTCTTTAATAATTACAACAATCTTCCCTATATTTCTGGCATTAATTTTCTTTCCCAAATAAAAAGACTCAAACCCTGTCAAAATGTCTGATTCTGTGATTTTATATCTGATATGAAGATTTCTACAGAAACGCATCAAATAATGCTCTGCATGTCCTCCCAGGTTACCGTCAGTCATGTGGGCTAGTAGTTTAGGGTTGGCCTGTTTGTCTTGTCCAATCATCGTCGACATTAATGCGTTCTCTCTCTAAGCACCAATCACATACCAGAGTCAGGTATTGGTCCCTCCCACTCTGAAATGTTGTCTTGCTGTGGCCATTTTACACTTGGTTCCCTGAAAAATAATTACACTTGTTTCACGGAAAAAAAACATCCTTCTCACCTGGGCTTCAACGTGACATTTAAAGAACTATTGTTGGTTACACGTGGCACTGGTAAGTGTTTGTCCTATTTCACATACAACTGCAGTTATTTTGTTTGCAACGGCTGACAGCCGTTTGGAGTCTGCTTGGACTAGCTAGCCAACCTCAGGCTAAAATAATTAGCTTGCCCGCTAACCGAGATGACCGCCACACGTCATTGTTGAATACTCCTTTTTGGAGTGTAAGGTTGTGCATGTGCATTGCGCACACACGTGTACTAGTGACGCAAGGTTGTGCATCTGTTGGCTTTGTAAAACAGTGACAAAGGTGATATTCAAAGTTGAAGAAGTCTGCAGTCTTTAAAAATGCAGCTAACCTGGAGACTGAACTAAAACAATGCTACCTGCCTCTGGGCTTTATGTAAAGTAGTCGGTTATAAGTTTTTACTGTTTTTTAAAGACACGGTATATGCACAGTCAGTCTGCACAGTTTACTGTGGTGCTCCTGAATATTGCTTCTCATTCAAAAGAGTAAATTGCACATGTACTTCCAGGGTATCTAATGCTGTAAACAAATAGAAAAAAAGACAGAGCAGGAGCAGAGTCAGTGGGTCAGCATGGACTATGAGCGGAGGTGAGTTAAACATTAATCTTATACCTTTCCCCCTTAAAGGGTACATGTGTCCCTCACATTGTCTCTCATGTTCCACAGGGGTGGGCGAGGTGACCGCACAGGTCGCTATGGCAACACCCACAACGATCACAACTTTCGGGACATGGACTACAGAGGCTATGGCCAAGAGGATGAGGAGGCAGGAACAGGATATGATGTCAGAGCAGAGGGGGACAGACCATATGGCCGTGACGAGCTGGGTGTCCGTGACTTCTCACCAGGTCGTCTCCTAGACCACCCGGGGTTTCACCAGAGAGGAGATGGGCGAGGGGACATTGGGCGTGAGGGGAAAGGGCTCCCGTGGCCCCCTTGCTCTCAGTCGCAGCCTGATGTAGCCCTTCCCATGCTCCAGAGAGAGGAGGAGGGATCCAGGCGGGAGTTTGAGCCGTTACGGACTGGCCTGCAGGAAAGGGGTCGGGGGAGAGGTGTAAGAGGCTTTCTTGAGAGCAGTGCCTCCCATTCAGGAAGTAGGGATGGCAACTGGGGTCATGGTGGTACCCATTCTGAACAGATGGAGTTCAGTACCGCAAGACAGAGAGAGGAGGACAGGTTCTCTCGTGGGGCGGTGAAGAGGAGGGTAAGCCATAACAAGTCCATCCTCTTTATAGAGCTGTTACAATTTTATTTTGTTTTTGACATTGGTTGCTAATTTGTGACTGTTCTATGCAGGCTTTTCCAGTGGGGGCAGAGGAGCATAGCTGTGGGAGTGCTGGTCCAGACCTGTCCCTTGAAGAGTTGGATCAGAGGGACCAGGACTACCGTGCAGATCTAGACCACAACCAGAGGCCAAGCAACATCATAATGCTTCGCATGCTGCCACCCAATGCCACCGCCAATGAGGTAAGTGTCTGTCTCTACAGTTGTCTGATGATGCATGGGTCTTGTTGTTGGTAGGCTTAAATGGCAATAATGCCTCTGTGTTCATAGATCCGGGCACAGCTTCAGGAGCAGGGGATCCAGCCAAGAGAGGTTCGCCTCATGAGGAACAAATCTTCAGGTGAGAACTTGTCCGCTGCCCCGAATTATTTTTCTGTTTTTTACACTCCCGTTCTCCTTTTGTGTCACACTCATCCATTACCACCTCTTTCATTCTTCATTGCTCTTTCAGGTGACTTTCTCTTATCTGCTTGGTCTTCTCTCTCTTATTAATAAGTGTCCTCCCTTTCCTTTACCTTCTCTCTCACTGTCATTGTCTTTCTTCATACTCTGACCACGGGATAGATAACTGGCACAAAGAACACATATTTATATACTTATATACAGGCTTTTGCTTAGATTCCTGCTTTGATTCTTTGGTCTGCTGGTGTCTTGAGTTCTCGCTAGCGCCCACAGGGCAACAGAACATCCATGCACGCTTCAAAGGAGAGCCCTTTCCTTATTTTCCTTTAAGACAAGAATGCATGTATACAGCCGTAGGTTATAGATCTTCACTCCATGGCTTTAATTTTCCTTTTCGCCTTGGCTCTCTTATTGTCTTTACCCTTTCATGATTCTGCCTCATCCATCTTGAAGTGAGATGTGTCTGAGTAGCTCACAAACTAACTGTGTCAACTGAGAAATGAGCAGTGGAAGCAGAATTTGTTTGATTGTGTTTGTCATTGTAGCTATTTTTGGGTGCGTGAGTGTCAGGATATAAGTGTTGCAGCTACCTCTCAGCTACGCGAGCGTCATCCATACCACTCAGAAAAGCTTCTCTTTTTCTAAAGGTTTCCCATTAAGGTCATTGTCTCACTGGCCTCCCCCTTTGCTAACTCACTGGTTGTCTGTAAGGTGTGCCTCTCTGACTCGGGCACACTTACAGTCCCCCGCACTGCTCTGTCTTTCTCACCCCTACATCACTGTTTCTCTGTTTTTAGGACAAGTCACTCTTGAGTTTGTTTGTTTAAATGACGACCTTTTGTGATTACACTCCATGTGATACCTTACACAGTGTTGTTTAAAAAAGTTATAAATCTAAACATGTTGTGTTGTCAATCAGTTATAGTAATGCATAAACAGGATATGGAGCATTTAAGATAAGACATTCCACCACAGTGCTACATAGTTCAGACTGCACTCTGACTGTCAGAGTAGCAGAGATGTGTGTGTGTGTGTGTGTGTGCGTGTGTGCGTGTGTGTGTGTGTGTGTGTTCTGCCTTCATCATTCAAAGCCAAAGAGCTCAGACTCAAACTGATGAGTGGGTAGGATTCTCCCTCTCTCTCCTTCTTTCCTTGACCCTGTTGAGATACTTGACATTGCGTCCTCCCACCCTTGCGGAGAATTTGACAGTGGCTCTCCAACTGGCTGTCAAGTGTGTTATTTCCAAGGGAGAGAGGAAGCAATGATTTATTTGATTAGTGCTGATACAGGGTCTCTCTCTCCTCTGGACATGAAGCACTAACCCCTCACTGCGTTGTTGTTATGTTGTTGTTGTTGTTGTTCGGTTACCATGGCGCTGGGCGGTGTCCAGGTCAGAGCCGAGGATTCGCCTTCGTCGAGTTTAATGTCATACAGGAGGCCACCCGCTGGATGGAGACCAACCAGGTCACTCTCCCCTACACAGACACACATACACATATATACATGCATACAATGGGACATATGGGTTAATATCAGGACAAATGTACAGTCACATCATGCCCTGTCATGTGCATTCCAGTATGGTATACACACACAGTGTGAAATGAGTTTTGTCCCTGAGGTAGGTAGGTCTTTATGCTTTGAGGGAAAATTGCTCTTTTCTTTCTACTTATACAGAATTTCACAAACAGGCAAATTCATGTTACATCATGCTGACGTCTGTCTGTCTGGAGCCCAACGGCATAGTTTCCATAACTGGACCCTCCCAGTCACATTTGCTCATCATTTGTCCAATACAAGCTCCTCTTTTAATAGAGGACTCGTCTTTCTTCAGTGACATGTTCTCTCTCCTAAGTTTACAGTACCACCTCTGGGATAGTATGACATCTAATTTCTCACATGGTCTATTGTATGTTGAATCGGAACCAATATAGTACTTCATTTTCTTGTTTTTGAACCTTTCATATCTGGGTCATCTACCATTATTACATCTTTAGGATGGAGCTATTGTCTATTTGGGGGGCGAAGGTGGTGACAGTGGGATGGGATGTGTGGAAAACTGTGAAAAGGTTCCCCTTAAGGGGGGAGGGATGACACAATTGAACAAAACACATTGTGTCCTTAAAAATGGACACGTACACACTACACATACACCATCTCAGTCCGTCCCAATTTCCTAAAGCTGAAGGTTGCAATTCTCTGGTGTCCTCTTTCTTTCAGCCTTAGTTCTACTCTCTTTCTCTCTGTCCCCCTCTCCCTCTCGCCCCTTTCTCTCTTTCTCTCTCATCTCTTGTGAGATGAGGCCTTTCTCTGGCATGTGTGGCCCAATTATCGCTGATAATCATTCTTTGTTCCCCTTCCCTCTCTTTCTTTTTCTTTCAGGCAGTGCTGTTGATTCTGGGACAAAGAGTGTCGATGCACTACAGCGACCCAAAACCGCGTGCCAATGAGGACTGGCTCTGCAACAAGGTTGTGTGTGTGTGTGTGTTTGCATCGTGTGGTATGCATACATGAAAATCTAAATTTGTATGTGTGTATTGTATGCATGTATGTCAATCACTGTAGTAGTGCATTCTTTGAAGAAGTCTTTTAACAGTAGGTCATGTAACATTTCAACAGTGTGGTGTGCAAAACTTTAAAAGGAGAGAGAAGTGCTTCAAATGCAGTGTGCCTAAATCAGGTAAAGTTTAACCCAGCTACTGTAAATATTACAACTATTCTCCCTTTTACAACAACACAAGCTCTCTCTCTCACACACCATATAATGATAAATAAATGGCATGCTGTCTTTTCCCAGAGGCTGAGCTGAAGTTGCCTCAGTTGCAGAGGGATTTGCCTGTTGGTCTTCAAAAGGAGGGAGCCCAAGGCTTATTGCCCTTGCCAGCACCCTACCACTCTTCTTGTCCTACTGTCAACCCAGGACAGGCTACACAGCAGGCAGATGTGGCCAATGACAGTAAGTCCATTTCTTGACATTTTCCCACAATGGCAATCTCTTCTTCTATTCAGAAAAAAATACTTTTTGTGTAACTTTTCTATATTTGTTTTTTAATCGTTATTTATTTTATTAATGGGTTTGCTTTATGTGTACTTTTGGAAAGTATTATTTAATATGGATTATGGAAAATACTTGCTTTATCATGTTTTGAAACAGTTTTTGTCTACCTAGCTATAGCTAGTAGGGGGCATCATGGGATATGCTTTCACAACACTGTATATTATTGTCTGGTACCTGAATTGTTAAATCTTGTGTTAAAGAATATAATATTTTCTCATCCTCTCCTACACCAGCTCTGATACTAAGAAACCTTGGCCCGCATACTTCATTGGAAGCCATCTTATCTGCATTGGCTCCATTTGCCACTCTCTCCCCTTCCAATGTTCGCCTAATCAAGGACAAGCACACACATCTCAACAGGGGCTTTGCCTTTCTACAGCTCTCTACCATAGTGGTGAGAACCATGATGAGGCAGACACACACATGCATAAGCGCTACACAGATGTATGTAAAATCAAATTGTATTCAGATTAGATAAATAAACAAAACATTTTGTCATTTTTGTGTACTGATGATTTTGTAATAAGCTTTATCCTAAACACACATGCACACATAGGCAATTACACACAAATGCACCCACACTCACTCACAGGTCTGTGTAATGTTAATCAACAGGAGGCATCTCAGCTGCTCCAGATCTTGCAGGCCCTTCAGCCAGCTCTCTCTATTGATGGAAAAACTATTGTGGTGGAGTTTGCCAAAGGCTCCAAACGGTAAACACTCACACACCCAAACTTGGCTGCAAGAAAACACGAAAGCACTGCATATTATTGCTGTTGCACAATAATATTGTGGCTTCAAATTAGCGATTACCAGGTCATATTAAAACTCAAATTGGGCATGTGAATAAAGTGGATAAGAAATAGCTTTGGAGTAGATTACCTAAGACAATGAGTAGCCTAAAAATAGAGTGGCTATTGTATTTTTGCATCACAAGAAAAGCTGTATTGAAATGTAGGTCACTAGAAACCCTCTGAAACTCACTCTCTGCCTCTTCTGCTGCATGCCAGTGATGTGTTCCTGACGGATGGCAGCAGAGTGAGTGCTGCTACAGTGGCCAGCACAGCTATAGCTGCCGCACAGTGGGCTGTCACACAGGTAACCTGTCTCTGAATAACTTATCTGTACAGCGATGAAAACATGAGGGTCTTTAATATCAAATTGCATATTTATGATTGTACTTTTATGTTTTTGTTTTTGCTTCATTTTTAAAAAAATCTCTCATTCTCAGACTGCTCAGAATGGATCAGGTGGATGCCAGAGTATAGATACAGCAGTGTATCAGCAGGGGGCAGCAGTAACATACAATCAGGAAGGAAATGAATACTCAGGGCTAGACGGCACAACTTTCAAGGGCCAGGCTGATGCCAGGGTTGCCGGTTTGCCCAGTGCAGGAGCAGCCCTGATGGGGGCATATACAGGAGGAGCAGCCCCAGGTTGGTATCGCATATGCTAAGTATATAGAGCATATTTACCATATGATCTATATAGCTGTATATAATAGAATTGAACTTGGAACTGAAATTGAACCTGTTTGTGTGTGCTTGCCCATGTGCAGCTGCCATTTCATCTGAGGCCGTGACATCTGGATCAGCAGTCGTGCAGCAGCCTCTCACTCATACCCAGACTGCTCTCACCACCACAGCTACCACCATACCAGCCACACAGGTACAATATTACTGTTTGCTTTTCTTCTTTGCCTCTTGTATTCTTCATATTCTTGCATTATTTCATGCCATTACTTTCTACTTTTTAAGAGCTCTCTCTCTCCACAGGTTGAGATAGTTGGAAAACCACAACCAGCTGCTCCCAGCCAACCTGCTACCCCAGGCACTGAACACGAGCTCCAGCAATACCGTAAGGCTTTGTGTGTCCAGTGTTCCCTACAGGTTGAGAGTTTATTTGTGGTGTTCTACCCCAACAACTTCATCAAGGGTTAGCTTCAAAAAAGCATTGAATTAACATCTTCACTAATAACTGCAAACAGATGAAGAAATCATGCATACAGAATAGTTTTTGGGTGGGTCACTGGTAGGTGTTGATTCTGTGTTTATTATATATATGAATCATGATGCTGCTGATTAACAGTCAAGCTAACCTTTTGTGATCAGTTAAAGGTTTTGTAATTTGATATCTGACCCTGAGGTGAATGTCCCGTGTCTTTGACTTTAGCTGTGCCAGATGTGTCCACATACCAGTATGATGAAAGCTCTGGCTACTATTACGACCCACTCACAGGACTCTACTATGACCCTAACTCCCAGGTAAAGAGTGATGAAAGTCCTGCAATCTAAGTGTTAAGCCAGCCCTTTTTGAAAGACCTGTCTGAATGTGTCCTCTTACTCAGCATTTCAGTCTGGTTTTGTGTGGCCCTCCTCTTTGCAGTACTACTACAACCCTCACACTCAGCAGTTCATGTACTGGGATGGAGAGAAGCACACCTACATACCTGCTGCTGCCGGCCAGTCAAACACCGAAGGTGCTCCCATGGGGGCAGCCCCTTCAGACTCACTGTTTGGTTCCCCTGGCAGCAAGGAGAAAAAAGACAAACCCAAGAATAAAACTGCTCAACAGGTACTCTACATACTGGATACAAGTTCAAGTACTGACAGACGTGCACAGAAAATTTAATTTACCTATAGATTTCAAAGTAAACCTCAGCCATAAAGTGTTTTTTGTTTGTTTTATTGCTTGCTTTGCGCTTTGTTTTTTTGATTGACATTTATACAATTCTGTAAAATGGTGGACACAATATCATAAATGGCTGTTCAGTTTCAGTATGCATGATTCAACACCTCTGTTAGTGGACAAAATAACAATAATACCTTACAGAATAATACAGTTCAGTTCAAAATGAATATACTATGGCCAAAATTACCATAGTTATGTAACACCTCGTACATATTTTCAACAAAAACTGAACATTTTAGACTTCACCAACATAGTATTTATTGAAGGGCTATGACATTTCGTATACGACATTTCAAAATTGTGATTCTTCCTCTTTTCAGTTCATTTAACTGGTTCACTTTCATCTCTTGGGGTTTATATTAACAGATTGCCAAAGATATGGAGCGCTGGGCTAAGAGTCTTAACAGACAAAAGGAGAACATGCGTTCTGTCTCTTCCTCCCCTGCTGTCGGCTCCACAGCACTACCACCTGGGTACACTAGGGCACCTGGCTACAGTCGCGTAGATGACCGCCGAGAATCTGCTAGTGCTGACGCAGGCTATGCTGTTCTGGAGAAAAAGGTGCGTGACCCTACACAGACACACATGCTTAGCTGTATACACCTGTGTACCTTCAAGGCAGCAGGGTATCACAGTGACTGGGGAGAATGTCCATCAACCACAGGACTCGAACTTAGGCTCCTACAACCACTCATCCTGCTCCAGTGCAAGAAATAAGACTTATTAACTGACTTAGTAATCCTGCTAATTTTGCTTTTCTGTCCTGCAGGGGGCACTGTCTGAACGGCCTCAGATGTTTCTGGACCAGATCCGACAAAGTGCAGAAGTAAGGACCTGGTCACAGTGATGTACTTGTTATGTATCTGTGTTGGGTCTGTTTTCCTCATTCGTCAACACCCTGTCTTTTTGTAGAGGATGTTACAAAACCTTTCAAGCATACAATCATTATCTCTCTGTCTGTTCCTCAATCTTTGATCTCGCATTTTATTTCTGTAGCATTCCCCACCTCAGCAGCAGGGTCTGGTCCCAGCCTACAGCGCAGAAACTGACAGCGAAGAAGAAGGAGGCGAGAAAGATGAGAGGGAAGGGAGAATGACAGACTGGGTTAAACTGGCCTGTCTGCTGTGTAGGAGGCAGTTCCCCAGCAAGGAGGCCCTCATCCGGCACCAGCAGCTCTCTGAGCTACATAAGGTGGTTACACAAATACTTTGAATACAATTTCACACTGTTACAAACATTGCATAAATGATTAAAAAGGAATATCTGTTCACTCTCGACTGGAAAGCCAACCTGTTTTCAGTGTCTTAAATTGTTGTCTCATACGTTCTTTACTCTCTGTTATCTAAAGGGTGTCTAAGGATGACACAGTTGCAGCCTAATGACATTCCACTTGTAATCATGTCTAAACTTTCACTTCTTTATCTGTCTGCCCTCAGCAAAACTTGGAGCAGAGAAGAGTCCAGCAGGAAGTTGCAGGCAAAGAGGTTGGTCAAGCTCTCTGGGTCTGACTAGGAGTTGGACAACATTGCATAGAGTATTGCTTTTGTTACTGATTATGTGCAGTTGGTATTTCTTTCACGGTCCTCTTTGTTTTGGTTGCAGAGACTTGCAGATGGACCTGAACCTCCTGATCCTAAGAAGAGGAGGTTTAGCCCCATGTAAGCAGCAGTGAAGTAACAAACAGGCTCTCCATGTTGATGTCTTGTAGTTGTTTCAGGTTTACAGAAAGAGGTTAGGTGTGCCGAAGTGGTCGTTTACAAAATACTAGATACTACCATGCATCGTTCCTCTTGTACTGTTTAAGTCAGGGTTTTCTATTTTAACTACAGCTATGTATAGTGAAGTTCTTGTTTGTAATTGGTCTGTACTGACTGTTATTTTAAGGTATGTTGCTTACACCATACAACACACAACTATGCCAATACAACCATTTGACAGCAGTGGTGGATGTGATTTTTATCTACTTGTTGTGTGTGCTCAACATTGTTTTATTCTCTTTCTCTTTTTAGTGATGGGATCACAGGCACTAGTCTTGGTGCCAGGATGCTGCAGGGAGGTGTGAAAAAGGGGCTTCTATTGCGCAATATGCAAGTGGAGTGAGCCCTCACCCTGAAATCTCAACTTCCTGACCAAGACAGGACAATGACAAAGCCTAGCACGCAACACTTCACCGTTAACATCATATAGATATCTATAGTTAAACTTCTTAAGTTTGGTTTGACATCGCAATTACCTCAACAGTGGTAATACACTCATATGAACTGATCCTGTAGCAGTGAATGTCAGGATATTGCACAGAATGCACTTTTTTGCTTTCTTCCTGAATGATGCAGTTTTTAGTTCTCCCTTGCTTCAGAGCTTGTGTGTGATAAACAAGCTTTATGTGGTTGGGAAACATTTGCTGTTTTAAAATGAAAGATCAGTATAGATCTTTATGGCAGCAAATGGGATTTTCTAATATTACTGTCTATGCACCATATATTTTTTTAATTTAATGCTATATGCCTTGTCATTCAGTGAATGACTGAGCTGGGCATGAAACTGTGTACACATTTTAGAAGAAACTGTGGCCTCGTGAACTGGACTGGGTTACACTAACGGTGTGTAGATAAAAAGTGTCTGGTATGAATTGTTAATTCACAATGTAATACATAGTTATCTCTGGAGAAAGTTATTTTTTATTTCTGTATTTGTTCAATAATGTGACTGTGTTTCATCAAGCTCATGTAAATGAATTCAGAATAACAATTTTTCATCACTAGCGATGATTGATGTCTTGTATGGGCAAGAGTAGCTAATATTTCGACATGTAAACTTGAAATTTCCAAAGCTGTGTTTTTGCAAATCGGTGGTTAAAAAAGAGGAATATAATGTAACTCTTGTAATGAGTTCTCTAATGCAACATATTGGCCCGCAGAAATGTGTTTGCCCCATCAAATGAGTCCTCAACACACCTGCGCTCATGTTGCGGCTGTTGAGTTTCCATGGCAACATCAACAAACGCGGTTCTTGGTTTGCTCGAGGGGATCGTCAGAAATAAACTGCGGTTAGCTTTATCAAAGAGTTAACACTAGCACTACTTCTTAGCTTTACGTAGTAAGTTAACGTTGGTTGTTACATTTCGTTGTCTTTATAATGTAAAGTTACAAAGCTGAACTCAGTTTAACAGGTTAGCTAGCTATTGTAACTTGGCAGGCCAGTCACATAAAGTACAAACTAGTTAGTTACTAGCTTAGCTAACCCAGTCAGTTTTTCATTATTAACTAAACCCAGTGCACTTGGACTAGCTAACTGCTTGTCAGCTTCCAACTGGTCCGCCCGCTACGTTTTGTGAAAACATAAGCCAAATTGACCAGGATGTCTGAGATGGATGAAGATGTAGTGTTGTCGGATGTAGAGGGAGAGGAAGGAACGCATCAAGAAGGAGTCGGAGAGGACGAGAAGGTATAGTTACCTGAATGATAACTTCTGATGAAATATAGACAACGAATCACGCCATTAGCACAACTACATTTGCCCCATTTGGCATTTAGCCGTTACCTGGAAGTTTGGACTCTAGTCAGTATCGTGCAGTGTTTAAATCACAATCATTTTAGAGGGAGTATGCACCATTTAACCCAAAACAGAAGGGGAGTGTATTACCTCATTCTAAAACTGTAGTGTGGAGCCATGTATCAACATTTAACCACTAGTTAAAAGAGATTATTTTGCCCCTGAAGGCTGCATTTCCTCTGAAGTCAAGTCAGTTTTATTTATATAGCCCAATATCACACATTTGCCTCAAGGGGCTTTACAATCTGTACAGTATCCTTAGAGCTAAGGATAAAGCAAAGCTGTGTTTTGCTCCCAAAAAGTGCTAACAATAAAATAGGCATTGGTGGGGTCCTGTAGTACATTTAATCCCCTGTAACTTAATATCACCAACAGGTTGGACACATGTAATCCTTTGATATCTTCCCTCTCACAGGTACAGGTTTGCCATTTGACCCAAGAATCCATCAGTCAGGGGCTCTCATTACTGTGCCGAACAGGAAATGGACTTGGACATGCATTTGTCAAACTGGACCTAAAAGACAAGTAAGGGGGCAAAAGTATGCATAGCAAAATTGGCTGCCTTTGTCCTGTAACTTTAAGTTCAGGTTATTCTCATTTAATTGTTAATCTTTTTTGATGTTATACTAATTTTCCCTTTGTCATCACTCAGAGGACTGACTGACATAGCTGCAATCAGCAGTTATATTCACCTACGTTTTCTGGATGTATCCAACAACCACCTTACTGATCTTTCCCCTCTGGCATCTCTGACCCAGCTGCTCTGGCTGAAGGCAAGTAGCTTTTTATTTGTTTAGAAAAGGACATCTCTGGGGCTGTCAGTATCATTCACTCTTACTAATGGTAAGTCTTGAATGCAACTGTCCTTCTGTAGGTTGACAGTAATGCTGTGGCGTGCTTCAAAGGGCAACCTTTCGCTCAGCTGACCTACCTGCAGTGGCTGAATATGGCAGTGAACCGGATAACAGACCTGGATGGCCTGGTCGGGCCTGCCTTGGAGAGCCTCAATCTTACAGGTTGGTATGTTGGTTTATGTCAGGATAAGTGGTGTTTCTATGATATCATATAAATGACTGATTATGTGTTAAGCTAGTCCAGAGTTTCCTAAAGTGAGGTTAGTCAAATAAGGAATAGTTGACTATCATATTTGAAATTAGGGAAGTGAAAACAAGACATAGGGATTTACTATCCCATGTGTTATGAGTCATTCTTACGTATAACAAACTGTTATATCCATCATAATCAAATATCTGGCACCTAATATATATATTTGGAAAGGCCTTGACATTTTGGAATCTCTCTGGCAGGTAACGGTATTCAAAGAGTGAATGGTCTTCAGAGTGGCTGTTTTGCCAACCTGGTGACTCTAGAGCTGAGGGGAAACCACCTGGATACCACTGATGGCATCAACCTTCCCAACCTGCGGCAATTATATCTGGTAATAAAAGTACTCTGATTTGGTTAATAGCACTAACACACTTGATGAGGTAGCCTTAATACCCATGTAATGACGCAGACAGAGAACAGACCGCCTGTAACGATTCTTACTCTCTGTTCAGGCCCAGAACGTTATCAAACACCTGGAGGGTTTAGAGAGGTTAGAGCGCCTCACCATCCTTCACCTTCGAGACAACCAGCTAGATACTCTGGATGGCCTCAGCCCCAACATGAAGTGTCTCCAATACCTCAATGTCAGGTACACAGTTGTATCACAACCATCAATTCAGTAAAACACCAAATAAAACAATATACCCCAGATTATATAACCCATATACTTCTGTCTGTGTCTCTCCCCCTTAGAGGCAATGCAATCTTAGATGAGAATGCCCTGCAATGCCTTGGGCTTGTGTCAAAAACTCTGCGAGCTTTGGTCCTTTCTGAGAATCCTCTGGTGGAAACGACAGACTACCGGCTGAGTGCACTGATTCTCTTGCCACAGCTGGAGCGACTTGACAAAGATCCTGTCTCCCCTGAGGAGAGGACAGAGGCCCTGGAGAGAATCAAGGTAAAACTAAGAAACATCTTATTTGTCTTTGTGGCATGGTCACACAAAAACTGCTTCTTTGCCAGTTGTTCTAATGACATGTATTTAATTTCAGGAACTTAAAGAAGAGGAAATATCCGAGCCATAAGATTTGTAATGATGGCCAAAATGAGGAAGTGTTTGACTTCCTTGAAAACACAGGTTTGGTGTGTATAGGTGGGTGATTGTGACTGTGTTGAAAAGTATTGTATATCTTGATAGAGTATCTTGTATGATGCACTTTGTATCATCTGTAATTTGTATATTTGGGTTGCTTGTTACAGCCAATCTATTTTTTCATCAATAAAAATTTAAATGTTTATTTGCTGATGCATCCATTGACATGTACAAATGCAGATAATCAGCTGGAGTTACAACGCAATGTGTCAGTGACTAAGGAATAAGAAATTAGGGAGTATTTGAACCTTGTGTTGCTGGCCAAACTGTCCTGTGTTTCCCTGAGTAAGGATGAGCGGGCAAAATCTACCACCATTTCCCTGTTGGCAGCCGTCCAGATGCAACTTTTAAAGGGACAGTGACATGAGCTGGATCTGTATGGAAACCAGGAAGTCAACTGCCCACCTCACTGAAAATATTGCACATTTTATTAAGTCTTCAAAGTGGTGGGTGTAATTTCTGCCGTTGTATTCTCTGATCATTTCACAACAAAGCCATATCAATATATATAACTACAGTTCTCCACATTGTGGCTGCCTGTAATGATACTCGTGTTTTAGAGCCTATGTCCATATATTGGTGATTTTCTCATAAAAAAAAAGGAAATGATAAGAAGTTTCCTCAGATCTGTATCTTTCATGAGCTGAAAAGCATTTGTGAAAGCATCTCCAGCGCAACTTGCGCCACAACTGTTCCTCCAATGATTGGATTAGGTGGGAGTGGCTGTCAGAGGAGACATAAATCCTCCTCTCTCATGTTCCTCCTCCTCCTCCTCGGTTGTGCTTGCACCGGGCAGCTAGCAACGGCGTGGCGCAGCTTTGAACTTACGACACCGGGAAGCAGTTGTGTGATTCAAATAATTAAAATTAACTTTTCAAGTGGACGCGGTTCTCAAGAAATAATCCAGAAACCATGACTAGCTACCACAAACCCGATGAAAAAACTCTGCAGGGGCTAAAAGACATCGCTAACAAGCTCAGGATCCACTCCATCAAGGCAACATGCGCCTCTAACTCTGGGTAAGTTATTCAAAGTTATGTTAATTCAATTATTAATAATTATGAAATATCACACGGCTACATACGAAGAAAATATGCACATGTAACGTTACTGTAGCAGACGCACGTTTTACCTGCGGGGCCTGGGTGCACGTGCTGCAGATTATCTTCACGCGGTGGAAAACGTAGCCACAGCAGACGGCTAACAAGTAATTAGGCAAACTGTTTCATAGACGTTACTTTGACTTAAGTTCGTGTTTGAGTCTACAGTCTACGCTAAGACTAGCATAAGCTAACAATTTGTGGGCGTTTTTTAGACGCTGACATACATGAAACCAATGGCAGCGTCTGTTTCGATAGTTGGGCTGTCTACAGTCGGTGCAAGCTAGCTGAGAATTTATGCTTTCTAATATCTCAGTTACTCGTAAAGTCGCTTGATGAAACCTAGTCACTAGCACCGACCTGCTTTCACAAGCTAACAAGAAATCACATGATCATGCGAAAGGATGAATCTCGTGGTCAGTTTGACGCTCTAATTTAAAGTTGCAGCTGCGTCCTAAAATATACACAATCTACACAAATGCACAAAAGTTGAATTGCTTTCAGGCAATCTGCGTCAAGTATGATGACCTCCAAAAATGACTAGTCAAAAGAGCACCTGTGATATTGCTTCATCCTAAATGTCAGAATTCCCAGAAGCTGTTTGGCAACTAGCCGTCTTCCTCGTCACTGTAGGAAATGTCACTATATGTTGAAGGAGGTCCGAGCGAGAATAGTTTCCTACGGTTCCTTGTTGTGTGGTGGGGTGTAACTTTATAGCTTCTGTGATCTAGAGATTATTGTGGCTGCCTTTCCTAGTATTCTGTCAGTGTCAGGATTACAATACATCTGTACACATCCAAAACTAAAACCACAATTTACTTAGCAAGTATCAGAAATGAACTGTAATTTGAAATGCGTTTTGGATGCCTCTCAGTTAGCACTAATTAGCTGACTATCACATGAACCCTCATGCTCATCTGTGAAATTTGTTTTTGGACTAAAACCCTTTTCCCCTGCTATTAAGCTTGTCACAGAAAACAAGTTCCTGTAACATTTTTGTATAATTTCTTTTTTTATTCTGTTTTTCCCATTTTTTTCTTTTTTTTTTTGCATATTATTTCATAGCATCCATAATCTGAAACGGAACATAATGGAGAAAAATAAACCATATGATTTTTAAATACCAGCCAAGGACCACCAAGGAAACTTTTCTATTATATGTAGCATCTGTCAATGACATTTGCATTGCCCCCATGGTCACCAGCACACTGTCTCGTTACATTTGCCTTGCTTCCTCCAAGAAATCTGGCATTGTGTAATTTTGGCCTTGAGGCAAAAAAAAAAAGGTTTGTTGGTAAACCTGTTTTTGTCACTTCCTTATGTCAACTGACAAGGAAGTGGATGAATTCTATTCTGCAAGTCCTGAATATCGGGCATCTGGTGTTCTGATGCTGTTGTCTCCCTTAACAAAGGATGTCTTTGTGTTTTGACACCCTACATTCAACACATGTTGCTCATTATTTAACTGATATGGGACATTACACTTGAAGATCTGATTTGATTTTGTTACTGCTTTTATGAATTTACTTTAGTTTATTTCTCAGCAGGTTATCGCTCAAGAGAAGGACAAGGGGTAAACAGAGCACTGGGTTTTTTTTTTATAAAATGTAACCGTGCCCATGATGTGTATTTGAATAAGATAACTCTGTGTGTTCCCAGCATGGTTTAAATGATGCAATTTGTAACTTAACCAACACAGGGAAGCTGAGATGCTGTTGAGTAACGTGGGATTTCTAAACCTGTCGATTTACAATACTCGGACCACTATGCAGCAACTAACAGTTTCACAAGTTTGCTTATCGTTTTTAGTTTTTAAAAGGGCCCTGGAGTGTGGCAACATAACTCATGTGATCATGTAACAGATTAACAATTTATTGACGAGTGATATTCTAATCCCAAAAGATAGGAGGCTCTCTTTAAAAGGATCATTGCTTGCCAAGTTTATCTTTTGGAATGATTGTGGTACATAAGTGGTTCTTGTTAAACTAAAACCAAGTGTAAGGATTCCTGAATGTAGCAACCCATGCATGTATGTGCATGGTGTGTGGACTTTGTTTTCTTTTTTTTTTTTTAAATAATGGCGTTTTTTACTGTGAACTGTTATCAACAGGCTGTTTCTTTTTTTTCTATCCTCAGTCATCCCACATCATGCTGCAGTGCAGCAGAGCTCATGTCTGTGCTCTTCTTCCACACCATGCGCTATAAAGCAGATGACCCTCGCAACCAGTGTAACGACCGCTTTGTGCTGTCAAAGGTTGGCATACATTTCTTTGTTTATAAGGGAAATTAATATTCTTCAGTTGGTTAGCGTACCGGAGATTTGGTAACACCATTGTCTTTAAAGACTTTTCCCCTCCTGTCACTAGGGTCATGCTGCACCTGTCCTGTATGCTGCCTGGGCAGAGGCAGGTTTCGTGAAGGAGTCTGATCTGCTCAACCTGCGCAAGATTGACTGTGACCTGGAGGGACACCCTACACCAGTAAGTCAAGTTCCTTTCTGGTGTTGATGTTTTCTTGGAGAACGGAACAGTGTACAAGTCACTTTTTATTTAGTATATCCCTTTTTCCTCTTTCCTATTCACCAGAAACTGGAGTTTGTTGATGTGGCTACAGGATCTCTAGGACAGGGTCTCGGTGCTGCATGTGGGATGGCCTACACTGGCAAACACTTTGATAAATCAAGGTGAGTAAGTATACAAAAACTATGTGGATTCATTAAGAGGTTCAAAGACTTAATAATCCCATTAATAATCTTGCTTTTTAAAACTGGTATATGGTGATCTAGAACATCCGACAGTTGTGAGTCTCCAGCATTAGTCTGAAGAGCATCCTTTTTTTTTTTTTTTTTTTATAGTGCATTAACTTTAAAGTAGATTACTTAAGGGCAGGGGTTCTCTACACTCCAACTAGACTGTTTCTGTAGAGGTGAAATGTCATACATACTGTGTTGTTGACTCAGCATTGTTTAACAAGAGCATTGTTTAACAAGACTGTAATGCCTTGACTGGTAGGTGGGGAACTGCTTTCTTTTAAAGTGGTGCCTGATGCACCATAATCTGTTTAATGGATAAGTAATCTCTACTAGTGTAGTTGTAATTGTGTTAAATCACTCCCTAGCAGGAGCCTGCAGTGAGGCCAAAAGGTGTTTGCACTGCTGCAACAGAGTTATACTCAAGGTGGCAAAGATATTACTGAATGATTTATGGCCCTTTTAAAGGCTACCTAATCCTATCGGTTGTTGGAATTGATTAATATTCATTGCCAATGATTCTGTTGCTGAGGAAAATTATTACCCAATATTTGGAGTCACATTTAGTCTGGATTTTGGAAGGTAACAGGATGCAACTGTTCATTTTCAACAGTAATATATGTGGAAAGATGTAATGAATCACTGCTTCCAGTAAAAGTAGCCTGTTTTGTTTGTCGGTATAACGAGCAACTACAGTGCAAGAACCAGTGATGGGAATGACTGGTATCAGATCGCATGTAATGTTCTTCACTCAAGACTAGTGGTTTATTCTGAATTGCACTCATTGAACATAAATTCTGCAGTCCTGTGGTTGGACCTTTTTACTTTCCCTTGAGTAGTCCACCTCAAGCCTCAACAAACTTCATTGTGTGGTTCATTGTTTGTTTGGAGGACAACACTAATATTCTCCTTTTCCCCTTTCTACATTGTGTTGTAGTTACCGTGTATACTGCATGATGGGTGATGGAGAGTGTTCAGAGGGCTCAGTGTGGGAGGCCATGGCCTTTGCCTCCTACTACAAGCTGGACAACATGGTGGCTATCATGGACGTCAATCGGCTCGGTCAGAGCGAGGCTGCACCCCTGCAGCATGACATGGAGACCTACCGCAAGCGTTGTGAAGCCTTTGGGTCAGTACCATTCCTCCACTTTTATCTGATTTCCTAGGAAACATTTTGACGTGATGGCTCTTTTTAAAAAAACTCCTTGAAATACACTATCGAAATTAAACGCAACCTTTATTTTATATTTGTTTATAATCAAGATCTTAGTTCAAAAGCTGTTTCTATGGGTTTTATGTTGTCTTTATGTTACTGTGAAATTTCACTTAGCCACCTCTCGCATCCATTTTTCACATGCTTGCTGGATTTTGTCAACTCTCCTTTGGCCTCTTGACCTTTCTGTCACCCAGTTAATAAGTTTGATGCTTAACATGTGTGTTCAGAAGTTAATACTCCCCTGTGTTTTGGGTTAATATTTGTTATGTATGGTATGCTGTTAAAATTGAGCCATGTTTGTGTAGGTGGAACACATATGTTGTGGATGGACATGATGTGGAGGAGCTGTGCAAAGCTTTCTGGCAGGCGCAGCAGGTCAAGGACAAACCTACTTGCATTGTAGCCAAGACATTCAAGGGCAAAGGACTCAAAAGTAAGTGTGGTTTTCATATGGTGTATAGTTTTATTTTTCTATTCTCTGGATTTGATTTATAAGACCTTTTTCATTCCTTGGCTGTAGATATTGAGGATCTTGATAACTGGCATGGAAAGCCCATCCCCAAGGACAGGGTGGATGACCTCCTAAATGACCTACAGGCTCAGATCCAGGTCCCCAACAAGACCCTGTGCCCTGAGCTGCCCAAAGATGACACAGCACCTGCAGACCTTAGCGTCATCTCCCTGCCTTCACCCCCAGCATACAAAAAGGGAGACAAGGTACCATTTTTAGGGACACTTGACGCATGTGTAGTAATGGGTACAAAGCCAGGTTCACTGACGTTTTAGCATAAAAGTCTCTTGTTGGCTTAGTGGGTGGTGGCCTTGTCTCATACTGATATCAGCACTGGAGATAACTTTTTATCCTACATGTGAAATATTGTGGTGTATTAATTACCTTGTCAATCTGTGTTTGCTTACACCTTTTTCCTTCCTGCCCTGTCAGATGGCAACAAGGCGTGCATACGGTGTGGCACTGGCCAAGCTGGGCCAGGCCAGCCAGAGAGTGGTGGCCCTCGATGGAGACACCAAAAACTCCACCTTCTCAGATATGTTCAAAAAGGCCTTCCCTGAACGCTACATTGAGTGCTTCATCGCTGAACAGAACATGGTACACAATATTTCAGTCTTCACGGGTGATTTTTAAATGCTGCAGTTGCTAAGTTACAGAAGTCAGACCCGATTAACTCCAACTTATGAAAGAGAGATAAACTTGGCACACTCTTCACTAACATAATCTGCTCCAAATTGGTCTAATCTGTTACTATTCATTCTCTAGCATGATAATCTCAGCCACTCACTCCTGCTTGTCACTTGTGACCAGCTTATCTATGCCTCCACATCTTACGTAATCGCATCCTCTGTCATTAAGACTAACCCATATTACTGATGTCTTTGCTTGCTGCTGCAGGTAGGAGTGGCCATTGGCTGTGCCACCCGTAACCGCACAGTTTCATTTGCCAGCACATTTGCTGCCTTCTTCTCCAGAGCCTATGACCAGATCCGTATGGGAGCCATCTCCCAGTCAAATGTCAACCTGGTAGGGTCCCATTGTGGAGTCTCCATCGGTAAGCTTTCTGCTGAAGCGTCACTAGTTTTCTATAGGGCGGAGTGGGTATGCCCTGTCCCTGACTGATCTAACTCTGCCTTCAGGTGAAGATGGTCCTTCCCAGATGGCCCTAGAGGACTTGGCCATGTTCCGTGCTATCCCAACATGCACTGTGTTTTACCCCAGTGATGCAGTGTCCACAGAGAGAGCTGTTGAGCTATCAGCCAACACGAAGGTTGGTAGGCCACCTTGTGGTATAGTTTGTCCAGTAAGTTTGTCTTCAAAATGATGGAGTATCATTCTTATGTTTTAACTAATCACTATATTCTCAGGGTATCTGTTTCATCCGTACCAGTAGACCAGAGACTGCAGTCCTCTACTCTCCAGATGAGAAGTTTGAAGTGGGCGCTGCCAAGGTGATGATCAATACCTTAATTATATACACACTAATCCTTGTGCACAAAGTAGCCATTAGCAACAAAAAGATGGGAATAGACACCAGGAAACCAGTGTATAAAGATAAATGTCTGTACTTGACCAGGTGGTGCGCCAGTCTGACAGTGATCAGGTGACTGTGATTGGAGCTGGTATTACTCTGCATGAGGCCCTTGCTGCTGCTGATACACTGGCCAGTGAAGGTAAACTTAAATTGCCCTCTAGTGGATAGATGTAGGTATTGAGGCCTACATTTCATAACTACCATCCACAACTCATGTTTGGTAATTCAGGGGATGGCGTCACCAGCTGCTCAGTTATCTAGTATGGCCTAATAAACATCTCCAAAGTAATTATTTCCTAATGAATTCCTTTTAGGGAAGAACATCCGTGTGATTGACCCGTTCACCATCAAGCCCCTGGATGCCTCTACCATTCTGGCCAGTGCCAGAGCCACAGGGGGACGGATCATCACTGTGGAGGACCACTACAAGGAGGGTGGGTAGTTTTCTGTTTTTGTCCAGTCATGTGCCTGAAGAGGTTTGAGAGTTGGCAGACTTTGAATCTTGCAAATTATACTCCATGGGCCATAATCGCAAACACTTAAAGTGCTACTGTTTGGCCCCCAGTAGAGAGATTTTTTTTTTAGTAGTGGTGTTTTGTGCAGAGATTTTTCTCGATCTACCAGGGTCTAATAAGTAAATAATTTGCCTTTTATCACCAGCATTGTATATTGATGCATTGTTTTCTCTGATCTGTTTCCTCTGCCCAGGTGGTCTTGGTGAAGCAGTGCTGTCAGCAGTGGGCGATGAGCCCGGCATTATTGTGACCCGGCTGGCAGTGAGCGGTGTTCCTCGCAGCGGAAAGCCCCAAGAGCTGCTTGACATCTTCGGCATCAGCGCCAAGCACATTGCCAATGCCGTGCGTCAGACCTTTGCAAACTAAGGACTGCGCCTGGTCTCCCACTTGCTGCTCTGTTGCATCACAACCAACTTTCCGCCCAACTTGCAGCTACCTGGCATGATCACGTGAAGACCTGTGAACTTCTCTGTGCTCAAGTGCCATCATGTGGCTTTAACTAGAGTGCAGTGTGCTTAACCCTGTGTTATTACTATCGCAGATGGAGAGAGATGGGAATGGGAGTGCAGTGTTGTAGTGCTAATATTACTCCCCTGTGTGAATCTTCTAGTACCTTCTGCTCCAGATGGGTTCTGCTGTTCCTCTGCAACATTCCTTTTTTTGCATCTTTTATCATGTTTTCAAAATGGTATCTTGCAAGTGGCTCAGACAGAAGCATCACTTAATACTGTAAATGCAACTGCATTCCAACCATCATTTCTTAGTCATTTCATTCCTTACTACCATGCCTCAAGTTTTCTCAAATATTTGGAATACATGCCTATTTTTCCAAGAAGCACTGTTACTGTTTGTCATGAATCTGATATACTAGATCACTTTTGTAATTGTGTTCAGTCACAGCTTTTAGCGCTTAGCTGTGGTGGAGAACTGTTTCTTCAGACGCAATGTGAAAAGTTAAACCTGTTTAGTTATGAACTATTTGAGCATTCCTCTGTTTCCTGGCCATATGGGCATCACACAATGTTGCTGGCGTTCCAGGTCACAGGTGTAATCCTGTCATAGCTGTTATGTGCTGAATTAAAATCATTAACCCAATGCAATTTGGTTTTGGGTTGGTTTTTTTTTTTTTTTGTCCCCCCTGCGATGTCAGGTCCACTACTTTGGTTCCAGACTGAAAAATCTTTGTGTGTGTGTGTGTGTGTGTGTGTGTGTCTGTGTGTTCAAAGCTATTAATGGTACCCAAAGGATGAAGCCTAATAACTGTGGTGATTCCCTGATTTTTGGTCTAGCGCTACCAGCAATTATTTTTCACTTACCCAGTGAAATATCTTAACATCTATTGGATAGAGTATTTAAAAGTTTTATTTGTCACGTGCAGTCACACAAGTATAACAGTGAAATGCTTTTTCTGGAAGGCTCCTAGCCTGTGCCAACACAAAATATAAATATATTAAAAGTAGACCTGTGCGTAGTGCAAGATGCCAGTGTGTGTGTGGGTGTAGAGAGAGATGGAGAGGGCAGGGGGTGGTAGTAGGTAGTCCATGTGTTGCTGTTTAGAAGTTGGCACCAAATTTTGTACAGATGTTCATGGTTCCCAGACAATGTATTCTTTGATTCCCTGACTTTTCCGCTAGCACCACCAAGAGGGTTAACATTTTTGGTTTTTATGTCTTGACAGGGTTTAAAATGGGATTCCATGTAATTTGGTACACACATCCATTGGTCCGGAGGATGTGTTCTAACGATTTGGTGATCCCCTAACTTTTTATCTAACGTTAGTGCCAACATTAGTTTCACATTTGTGGTTTTACGTGAAAAGTCCCATCATGACATCAAAATGTCACTTTGTCCAATTTGGTTTATGACAAAATACTTAAACACATTCCAATGAGCCTCAGTTGTACTTAATGTTTTACTGCTAATTAGCAAGTGTTAGCATGCTAACGCACTAAACTAAAATGGTTAACATGGCAAACATACCTGCTAAACAGCATGTTGGCATGCTGACTTTAGTGTTTATCTCAAAGCAGCGCTGTACTAAAGTAGGCCTAGAGCTGCTAGCGTGGCTGTAAGACTTTTCACTGAATGTTTGCTGCATGTGGCTTTTACAGATATGTGTCATATATGTTGTAGAGCTGGCAGTGGTCAGACTGTCTAGCACACTTTATTCTGAGTGACAAAACAAGGTAGTAAAGTTGTGCTAAATGGCAGAGACAGGACAGTAGGTCACAGCAGAGATGGTAAAAAGTGCTTTGTGTCCTAAACCAGTGACTGGACTTGAAGGAGAAGGTTAAGTATTTATGTTGGATGAATCCTAGGCCTCTGCAGTGGAAATTGTTAATCCAGTGTTGTCAGACTGAGGTTAAGGAAGGGGTTGAATGTGGTCACTGGATTACTGCATGTTCCTGTCAAGATTTAAATGAACAGTCTTTGGACACATCACTGTTTACCTTGGAAGAGCACTTCAGGATGTGAGTCTTTCAGTGTTTAGTGTTAAATTGTCCAGTGCGCCATTTGGAATATGTCTGGATCCTGCTGTTGTCTCTGTCTCATCAGCTGAGCTTCAGGTGCAGAAAAATAAAATTGGATGAGAATTAATACACAATTTACCTAATATGATCAGAAATGATCGTATTAACTGATCTGTTAATCACAGAAACTGTTGTCTGGCACATGACAACATGCACCCACATTTCGACAGATTTAGTGTCTGTGTGTGTGTGTGTGTGTGTGGTTACTGCGCAAATAAAGAGGGGCTGTCAGCAGGTTTCACCCCACAGTGAAAATCCCAGTTTGGCTCAACACTGAGCCAGTGGCACCTGCTTGGCTTAGCGGTGAGTGTGGTGCTTACACACTCCAGAGTACATGTGTAAGCATCACAGTGTATATGTGCGTCCAGACAGTATGTATGTACAGAATGTAAAGACGGGCTCATTGTTCGTTTCTCAGAGGTCGTGTTTGTTTTCATACATAGATGCTAGTGGAGCTTGGCCAAACAAGATTGACTCCGACCTGAACTGTCTACCAACCCTGTCTCTTGTTGGAAAATGTCCAACATCAGTCTGATTCAGTCAGGAGAAAAACACAAAACTGACAGTGGATCACAAATTCCTGTGCCAACCCACATGATAATGTCCAACTAGAATGTATCACAGGTGTATGAAACGTATTGTGTTCCAGTTTCTATCTTTTGCTCCCTGTCCATCTCTCATCTCCTCCTCAAATCCCTGCTTTCCACCTAATGTTAGCAGACAGTTATGAAACGGCGAGGAGACAAGGAGGAGCAGGGCGGGACTGTGTATTACATGGTACGATGAACGAGGTCCTTTATTAACAATGTGAGAGTTTATTTTTTTTTTACCTGTCCGCCTCCTAGATATTCCTTTCCACCCTCTTGCTCCTTCATTTCAGCACTCACTTGGAGTTGGGGGCATGTGCAATATGGTTTAGTACTGCTTTTGGCTGACTCACAACAGAGAAACGGCACCACAGCTTTCACTACAAGTGTTCATAATCTTTAATTCTAGGGTTTTCTGGAGATTCATCCTCTCGTGTAAACTCTCACGTTGAGTTTCTTCCCTTTGGCATAACCGTCTGCACTTTCCGTGGATTTCGCTCATTTTCGGCCCTGAAGATCTAAATGTTTTGGACTTCTCTCTCCGACTGACACAGCTTAAGTTGAGTAAACATCCAAACATGCAGATGCCAAGGAAATGGATCATGTTCATTTGTCTGTGTGGCACAGTTTTATCAGGACAAAGCCTAAACTCTTTGCAGGAGATAGATGCATCCTTGGAAACCTCTTCTGAGACACCTGAATTAGAAACAACAGCCATCCATCCACCAGGAATTGACAGAGGAGTGACCTTGTTAGATACATATGTTTCAAGTGCAACCCTCTCTGCTGGTAAGATGATGTTTTAGTCTTTCAAATGCTGCCTGTTTCTGTCTGCATGATCTTTGCTAATAAATGTTTTAATACCAGAAATAGTTATTTGGCTTATACATGAGAGTAAAAAACTAACTTTTTAAAAATGTCTTTCTGTCTTTAATTCTGCTCTGCTTTATGATTGGTGATGAAGAAAGTCAGCATGAGCTTCTCCAAATGGAGGCAAAGGAGGCGAGGGAGCGTCAAGAAGTTGATTTCAGGAAGCTGGAGGCTGGTAGAAGAAAGAGAGGTGCCTGGGGGAAGAGGAAACATGCCGCTACAGTGGAGGCCACTGCGTATAGAATAGTATGGCACTTGATTCTACCATAATGAACACAGAAATGCATATTTATCTTCCATGTGGACAATTTTTAAAAAAAAGTTTTTTTCACCCATGTCATACTATGGTCTTAGGCTGTGTTGGTGTATGCTGATTTACTGATTTACTTTGGTGATTCATGATTTCCTGCTGCTTATTGTAGGCAGGTTTGGGGCGACCACTAATGGGCTGGAGGAAGCGTGGAAAGGCAGAGGAGGAGACGAGTGCTCTGATGGCTGTACTTAAGGAGCTTCATGCAGAAAAGCGACGACTGATGGATCAAGGAAAAGCGCAAGAGGAGGAGGAGGAGGAAGAAGAAGAAGATGATGACGATGATGAAGATGACGATGATGATGACGACGACGACGATGATGATGATGAAGAAGAGGAGGAGGAAGAGGTTTATGGGTTTTTTTTGTACTATTAAGGCCTTTGTTTTGCTTTAGTTCTTTAATTTTCTGTCATGTCATTATTTTTGAATTTTCTGTGTCAGGAAGAGGAGGAGGAGGAGGAGGAGGAGGAGGAGGAAGAAGAACAAGAAGAAGAAGAAGAAGAAGAAGAGGCAACTGAGTCTCCCAGCAATCAAACAGAAACACACTCCATCTTTACAGAGTCTCCTCTCAGTCTGACACTCCTCTCAGAGTGTCAGACTGCTGACAGAGAAATCAGCTGCAGGGGCATCGGCATGACTCACCTGCCAATCATCCACAACCTGCAGGCCACAAAGCTGGACATGGCAGGTGTGTGTGTGTGTGTGTTGTGGTGGTAGATTCATCGTACAGAATGAGCATGTTTGTGGTTAGTGGGATGGTACAGAATACAAGTAGACTCCATGAAAAGTAATACAGTTGTGATATTGATTACATATGAACTGGTTTATTATTAAATCAGCTTATTTATTAAGGTTGCCAGTGGCTCTAATTGCCACTTTGATGCCACTAGCCATGTATTTTATTTTTTTAATTTTTTTATTTCTACATTTAGGTTAAGGTTCATGATTCATGATTTACTGTTACAGTCACTTTGAACAGTAGTATTTGTCAAGAAAAGTATTGGTCAAGATAGTGAATCATTTAACTGAAAAGTAAATAACAAAGTTCACTGACTGATTATATTATTTACATCCACGTCAAAACAAAAGTTAGCATCAATATGTCAGCGTGACATGACCTGTGAGTCAAGTGAAGTCCCTTATCACACTTATGTCAAATGGCTTTACAGGCCATATTATATACTTTCACTACATGTGCTACATCATATATCATACCGTGTGATTTATCTTTAAAGAAAACAACATCAGAGACATCGCTCCGCAAGATCTCTCTGGTGTGCCGAACCTGGACACACTGGACCTGAGCAAAAACAAGCTGGATGATGAGTCGTTCAGCCAAAACCCCCTGTCTGTGAGTAACACCGCTTTGTACGCACATTATCAAGCACCAACCAACACCGCTGTCTACTTTTTCACTGTCAGTCTCAACATTTCAGTCTAATACTCATCTACAAGTACATCACACCTATAAGGTTGTATTTTGTATGTTTAATCATGCTTGATTGTGCATCTCACTGCTACATTAAGGTTCAGTTGAGTGATAACTTGTTCTTGCTTTAAAACAATGTTGCACAGTTTATGTGCAATGTGATACAAATTCACAGGGGTGCAGTCTCAAACCCGCAGTCCCAGACCTGGAGTACCAGTCCAGAATGCTCTACCTACAGGCGTGTTACAACTGTCATTTAAAAAAAAAAATGCTGCTCTTTATCTGTGTTTGTTTGTTTTTTATTTCACATTTTAAACTTGCAAAATGTAATGTCAACTTGAGCCTATTTTCTGATAAATACAGAGTGTCGTAATGTGTCTTTTCTCCTCTAGAACTGGAGAGAGGAGGAGGGGGTCCTAACCAGACTTTATTTGTCCAAAAGAGAATAAACACATAGGAGAGGCAGAGCCCAAAGGGAAAGTAACAACAAACAAAAATTTTCAATTTAGCTTCACTAAGTTCTTTTTCTGATGCTACAAATTTGAACTAAGTGTGACTTAAAATCAATTAACTGATGGTCAAGTGCCTGAAAAAAGCTTTATGTTACACCAAGGTAAGGGAAATAAATAATACAAACCCTTACAGGTAAAATATGATGTTTTTTTAAATTGAATTTCTGTTTTGAGTATTTCATTGAGTGTTAACTATCCATTTGAGGTGGCGAAGGTTAGCATGTGTAGAATTGGTCTGATATTTACCCCAAAAGCTCCCTCTTGTGGAGAATCTGCAGCCTGCTAAATGTGAATGAGTGAGTGTGAGTTACAAGCCAGTTTTATAAGTCTAAATAAAATAAAAGGCAGGCTGTATCCTGTATCATTACAGTAATAAAAGGGCACTGAAAATTGCATTAACTAATCTTTTCTAAGAATAACCTCTGGGCTAACCTCTAAATGACCACAGGCCCAACACAGATCCTGACCACAGTGAGGCAGCCACACTACCGCTTGGACCAATCATTACACGCCACCATCAGCATATCCTCACAGCATTGGCTGGACAGACCTGTTGGAAAACAGCTGCAGCCAATGGTGCGGAGAATAAAAGGAAATTATTTTTAGAGGAAGATTTTTCTTCATTTTCTACTCACATCCCAGTAATGACAGAGGACTGATGGACTGGCTAGAGGGATACTGTGAAAGATCCAGTCCACTGCTTTAACTTGACACACATCAACCACAGCAGCTTCCACTGAGGAGCCACACAGAGTGGCTTTACTAAAAATATAACATGATAGATGAGGAAGAGATGCACAGATTTGACATTCTCTCATTTGGTGTATTTTGGTGAACTCTGTGATTCTGTCCTGCTTGGCAAGTCGGAATGGAAAATTATGGATTTGGAGACAAGTATCCATTTTGTCTGTTTTATCTTTCGGCCCTGTTCACCCCTCATTTTGCTGTGTGTCATGTAGAATTTGACCTTTCTGAAGAAGCTGAACCTAGATGGCAACCAGCTCACCAGGATCCCAGCACTGCCGCCATCTCTGGAGGAGCTCAAGATGAACTACAACAAGCTCAGTACGCTCACCCCCCACTGTTTCAAAGGTAGGACTTGTGTCTGTGTACATGGAAGAGAAACAACATCTTGTATAGAAATAATGACAATATTATTTAGTATTCCCTTCTAGGTTTGATGAACCTGTTGAATCTGGAGCTGGAGGTGAATACTCTCCATGAGGGCAGTGTGTCGCCGCTAGCCTTCAGACCATTAGAGAGACTTCTGGACCTCCAGTTGGACAACAACAGCTTTCGTTCCCTCCCTCTGGGCCTTCCTCCCTCTCTTCAGGTGCACTGGTATCACTTTACTGAATCCTGTAGGGAAAACCTTCCTCCTTAAAATGTTAGGATCAGCTAAAGGAGCCAGCTGGGATTCAGAATTGTACTCAGGGTCACGGTCACCTGTCTGTCTGTGTCTTTCTTTTCGTGCAGGAGCTGGAGATGAATGAGAATCTGATTGAGGAGCTGACACAAGAGGCGCTGAGCGGCTGCATCCATTTGAGGGTGCTGGACCTGAGTCACAACCTGCTGCATGAGCAAGGCATCGCTACCCGCGCCTGGACCCGCCTCAAGTATGTCCATCCATCCATCTATCCAGAGCTATTGATTAAAAAAAAAAAGAATGTTCTGCAGTCCCTCCGTCAGCCACAAGAGGGTAGACTGGTGTTGTTTGGGATTTTGAACACTTTTGTTATCATTTTTGACGTTTAAGCAGTTATCAGTTGGTGGTTGTGGCATTTAAAAGATTTGAAATAACACATTTCCGTCAAAAGATGATAAATCTTCTAATAGATCAGATTACTATTCCTATCATCAATATCAAGAGATGAGGCTGATGCTCTGATTCACACACAAAAATGCACATAAACACACTCACACACAATCTAGATCAATACTTTTAGCTTTCTTTATCATGTCTATCATTGATTCCAATGTCTTAGGCTGACGTTCTGACTGATTCACACAAAGACAGACACATTCTTTTTCTGTTTTCCTCTTCTTCGTTCTCTCTCTGTCTCTATGTCTCTCTCTCTCTCTCTCACACACACACACACTCACACACACAGGCACACACATAGCATGCATGCACACATATCACAGAAGTTATGACAGCCGACCTTGTGTACTTAGATGAGCAGGCGTGTGAGGGAGAGCCTGAGGGCAACTGTGTGCCTGTGTTTGTGTATGTGTGTCTCAATGTGTCTATGATGGTGTGTGTGTGTGTGTGTGTGTGTGTGTTGTTTAAATATAGTGAATT
>VMKM01001947.1:0-99538 GCA_008360985.2 Macquaria ambigua | reverse complement strand
TGTGCTGCGTTTAACTTTGCCTCCCTGCTTTTCCTCCTTTACTGCTGTATTTTTAATCCAAATGCTGCTGTTTCCTTTGGTGAATCAGCTCCGCAAAAAAAAAACTATCCTCCTTCATAACATATATTTTATTTTTCACAATAAGAGCATGTTATATAGATCCTCTTCTTTATGATGAGGTTAAAGAACTCCTGTGGGACAGTGTGTGTGTGTGTGTGTGTGTGTGTGTGTGTGTGTGTGTGTGTGTGTGTGTGTGTGTGTTTAAAAATCCATGAATTTGTCTCCACTCATTACACACTCTGCACCATGAGCTGTCTGCATGCCTGGCTGCTAGGTTCATAAAACATAGACCACACATTCAGAGTTAGTCCATTAGGAATATGTTGTTTGACATCCTAGCTGACTGAAATGTATATAAAAGCACCTGAAGTCTGCATGTTTGCTCTTTATGTCTCTCACATTTGCATTTTATTTTTATATCTTATCAGTCTTTTACCTTGTGTCATTGTTCTCTATTTTACTTTCTTTCTCCCCTAAGGTCCCTTTAAGCTAGCTCAGTTCTCCAGATTTACAGTCTGTTTTAGGGCATTGAAATGTGTTTATGAAATGCTTTTCTCATCCCAACATTTCCATACTCCCCCCACTATGAAATATTTACTGTCAGAATCCAAGAGATTTGTCAGGAGAGATCTGAAAACTCCCGCAATGACAGACCGGGAATGTGTTTTGACACAAAGTTGGACTGAAAGCCACTCAATCTGTCATCGGCTGCTGTAGGGATGTAATCAGATTGGCTACCTGAGAGCACGCTGTGTTGTAATGACCTCTAATCACTCAGTATGTTTTAATGAAAGCAGTCACTGGGATTATTATCCCCCTTTTATCTAAGATAAAATATGTGCACATGTCTGTGTGTGTGCGTCTTTTATGCGTGGGCTCCTGTATGTGTGTTTCTGTCAACAGGCCTCCCCCCTTTCGCACCAAACACGCCAGAATCTTTTTGTGGATTCCAGATGTCATGGCAACAGCCTGACAGTAGCCTCAAGCCCACGCAGTAATCGTCACTGATGAGGTAAATATGCTATACTTCACTAAGAGATGTCAACACACGTCACACTGTCTTTTAACACTATGAAACAACCTAATTCTCCTGGTGGTAACGAGTTGTTGACATGCAGTTGCTTTCAAAAAGGATGCACTGTGTGATTTCGTCTCAAGTCGAGACAGAGTGGTGACAGGAAATGGAGGAGCAAAAGCTGCATTCTGTCTTTTTGGTGCGGCATAAACCTGTGCAGAGGCAGATGACACCGGTTGCCCAGAGAGAGCAGAGACAGAAATAGAGAGAAAGAGGGTGACATAAAAGTCTCAGAGATTCATCAATGATGTTAAACTCTCCCACTTATGAAACAACAGCAATCAGTTTGTGAAGCTGCTCAGGTCCTCACCAGAAGTGCTCACTTTCCTGCAAGTGTACCAGCTTATAATGAAAATGTCTAAACTCACTGGAATGAAATGTGTGAATACTTCATTGATAATGTATTGAAAAATCTGCTGCAGCACAAACAGTTAACGTCGAAGCCTCGGGCCCACACAGACCGATAAGACAGACAGCTGGTGAGATTTGTGAGGTGTCCTCAAGCGTAGTTCTCCGCCCGGGAGGTCGTGTCTCTGGATGAATTCACCAAAAACTGCTGGGTTCCTGTAGACCACCACATCCACGTTCACATGTTGATTAACCCACAGTTGCAAAAGGTCAAAAATTTGAAAATCAAATGTCACTTGTCAGCATGCTAAAAACTTTGCCTGGATGCAATCCAGTTTTAAAGCTGTTGTTTGAATTGGCGCACACACACACACACACACACACACACACACACACACACACACACACACACACACACAGCTGGTGGTAAACTGTGCCTGTGGAACATGGTAACCTACTGCAGGGCTGGCTGTACAGTCTGTGATTCTGGCACAGAACCAGGAGAGCTTGTTTGTGCCTGTGGGTGTATGCATATGTATATCAGATAAGTTCATTGGGTCAATTGTGAAGTTTGGTTATTTATACATATTATAGCTTTTGGCTTTAATTAATTTGACTGAAAAATATGATTTTTAAAAAGAGGCAGATCTGTTTAAACTGATTTTCACCCAGATTTTATGTCCCCTAAACACCCCAAACACACCAAAAAGTTGATGTGTTGCTGCAAGAAGACAACCGTCACAGAGGTTAAAAAGGTCATCTTGTGATGAAAACAAATATTCCAGTTATAAAAAGTGAAAAGAAATACCATACGAACAACGACACAAATGGTTAAACTACACAATTCTTTGCATCACAAACACTGATGTTGCGAATTACATTTTTAAATCTGATTTTCTCACTTTCTTATTCAAAATAAACACCAATTATTACCTGTATTTCTTAATGTCAAAATCAACTAGCGAACACTCTAATCAGCTTAAAATTAAAATCTATTTTAGGAAATAAGCCTCAGTATATTAGAAAGGTATGAAACAAAGATCATTTATGAGTTCTCACCCACTGCAACTCCAGCGAGAGTTACCAAAAGGATCAACGAAAAACTTTGATATGATACAACATTCACATTTCTCATTTTGAAAATAATTCTCAGTACTGTTTTTTCTTACGGTTCTTTGGATTAGTCTTTTGTTGTTCTTCCCCACTCAATATATTCTGGGAATACATTTAATGCTTTTTAGGAGGCATCTAACCACAGTAAATGTAATTCTGGCCTTCAGCTCCATCAGTATTCAGCTGTGTGGGAAGTAGGCAGCAATGTCCGAGATGAACGTGGTTATGAAATCGTGGCTGAGTGGGTTATGCAAACACACACACAGGGATGGGACAGTGTATTGAGGGCTTAATGAACAGAACTGACGCAAGTCTGTCCCCACAGTGATCGCACAGTCAGGCTCATTGATTCTGAACAAAACTGGAACAATGATATGACTTCCATTATGTTACAGCTTCTCTCTCTGTCATCCTTTGTGGAAATGCATGTCTCTGTCTCTCGCTCTCTGAGTCACTTTGAATAAAACTATCTGCATGTTGTTTTGCTGGTGAACTCCGATGGAAGAGGCCAAGATGGACAGCTGGCCTGGCTGCACAGACTCAGATACCTCTTCTCGCAATATGAAAATATGCTTTAGGTAAAGAAAGGATTGTAATATCCTACATGCTTGCTCTAATAGTAATACTGGTATTTCCAACAGTTACCTGAAGGCAGCATAATCCATCAGGACAGCACAATGAGTCTGTCATCGTCAACTCAGAATGTGAAAGACAGCGAAGCATAAAAAGCAGGGAAGAAAAATTGACTCATGAGCGGTGATAAATAAAAACATCACCACACACACACACACACACACACACAGTGTAGTTGGACTCTCAGAGTACAAATTTTCCCACATGCAGGAAAATTCCCATGACTGTAGTTGGCCAATTTATATTTGATGCTGAGGAAGAGGCCACCTGTGTGCATATGTTTTTCATGTGTGTGTATACCACTCTCTCTGCAACTTTCAACCATTTGATAAACTATTCTTTGCATCCAAGGATGGCTATTCCTTAAAAATAAAAAAAAATTAAAAAAAATAGAACAAGTGTTGTCTCTTCTGGAGCTGGTTGAATAGACAACTCTACGTGTGATTAAAGAGACCCTTTAATAATAGAAGCCACAGCTTCATACATTATTATCTAATATCTAGAGTGTGGTTACATTTGCTGTTTATGCAGCAGGCAAATGCTAATGTTCCGGCATTTAGTCAGTGAAGACTGCCAGCGTTCATCTATCACTTCTGCTCTTTGTGTGCTGTTCATCACAAGTTACATGACTGCACTGACGTCAGCGCACACACACACGTATGCAAACTACCTTTGTCCTATTCTGTATCTATCAGCCTCTTTTTTTTCTCTCTTGTTGTCACTCTGACACACACACACACACACACACACACACACACACACACACACACACACACACACACACACGATATGAGGACAGGATGTTCTGGCTCTGCCTGTATTTAATACATGTTTTAATGTAGTGTCTCTGGGGCCACGCTCACTTTGAAAGCCACAACCAGACAGAACAAGTTGTTTTTTTCTCCTTTTTTGAGGAAGTGCAAGTGTGCATGTGGGTGTGTGTGAATTGGGTTGGATGCACCTGTTGCAGCCAGTAGTACTAATCATAAGAGGTTCAACCAAAGGTTAGACTACAGTGACAAAGTTTACCAAAGGTGGGTAAGGTATAGACAATGAAAGTGCTTGTAATTTGTGAGCTTGACATAAATCAGCAGTTAATAGGGGACTTTGTGTTGGATGTGACAATGGTTACTGTACCAGAGGTGGGTCTAAGTAAAGTTTAAGGTAACATTTTTGACAGGCATCGTTACATACTGGAATTATCTCTCTATATAGTGATTTTTATTGTTCGTGGTGGAGTCCGCCATTCCTGCACTGGATTAATATTGCCTTCACAAGCATTAGAGATTCACAGGAAAACAAAACTCCAGTGTTGTGGTTTGTAATTTTATCTCACCGTTTGCTGTTCACTCTCCCACAGCCATATGAAAGCTGTATTAAGTTACTTCTAATGCAAATCCAACTTTTCCTACTGCTGCTTTAATTTTTTGCGAGGGAGTAAATGGAACAAAAAAGAGTAGCCACAGTGAGATCAGGCTGCACACCTCTAACTTCTCAGCAAGGTAGCAAACTCCTTTTACTGTGGCCTGCTGTTGTGTGGAAAACACCTCACACCACAGCATGAAATCAGATCACGGTTGCAATTATTATTGACATCATTATTAAAAACAGTGTGTTTGTTTGGTTGCACTGTAAACAGATACATCAGTTGCTCTTCTGTTGTATTTCTGACAATGTAGCTGTTTGAGGAGTGTCTGCTGTAGTATTAAACCGCACTTGCTGTTCCCACGGTAACCACGAGTGTCGCCAAATCAACCAGGACTCAAATCTTAAGGATTACAACTTCAAATGACAAATATTCTGGGTGTATTTGTATTATTTTAATGCAACATTTTCTTTTCCAGTGTTACAGTAAGTGTTACTTCTTTACAGTTAACTTATTATTCTGAATGACTGTCTTATCAGATGACTTCCTGCAAACTTTTCTCTTATTTACTCTTCAAACAAGACGATCTTTAATTAAAAAGTAATTTGAGTTCCACCAAATTTGTGTGCTCTACACTCCCACTCACGCATACACACACCCTTGAGTGATTCACAGTGAAATTTCATGCAGATGGAAGTTGTGGACACACTGACATGCTATCTCCCCAAACGCAGCAGTTAGTTGAGAATGGCAGGAGGCCTTGCTGATGCACTCTGCTCTTCCATATTCTGTGATCCATGTCAGTCCTGTTCACACAACCACACACAGCACACACACCCCTCCAAAAAACACCCAGAGATTGTTTATTCCCCTATCTCTGCACTTTGCATATGCAAATAGCCCCTAAAGGAGTTTTTCGCTTGGTGAATTAGTCACTAAGCAACCAGAGATAATGGCTAAATTTCCACATACAATTTAAAAATCTCTCCCTCTATACGTACAGATAATTCCCTTTTTAAGAGGATTTCCACAAGTTGTCAACATATTTGTTCCATTTTTGTGTTTGCATCACATTTCCATGTGGCAGGTTACTATTTAAAATAATCTCTTGTTAAGAATTAATCCTAAAGATTATTTTATTGCAGGAAAAGGAAAGAATACAGATGGTCCAATCACTCGTGCTGGCTCTGGTTTCTATTTTACAAATGTGTTTTATGGTGTGTTTATGTGGGTTCTGTGAGACCCATTATGGAACATGACAATATAAACTCCTTTGTATAATGATGTTTTTAGGTGTGTGGGAGGCCACTGGGGAAAATAAAAAACAGACAGACTGAAATACACAAGCAAACAAACAAAAATACATAGAAATATCATCTTTGGTACCGTCATGCTTGCATTCTCACTGTCAACATTTGTTCAGCTACCTGTTAAACCTTAGAGGCTAAAATGTTCTTCCACAATGTCTTTAACCACTTGCTGCAGTTTTGCAAAGAAGCAAAAAAGAAGAAAAGCAGCATTTGAATTAATAATGTTTATAAAGCGTGAATGCCATGTGCAATAATTCGAATGCCCAAAGATAATGTAAATCAATACAAATCCTAAGATGTAAAATAAAATGTATGTACTTAAATGATATATCAATCAGGAGAGAGACTAATAGAAATAAGGGTTTAAAGTGTTATGTGTCTTTGTCAGTTAGACCACAGTGCGATTTTGTTATTTTACAAGGGTGGTCATGCCATGAGCCGTACAGGAAAATCCCCCGTATGGAGTCCAGACACTGTTGGAGGTGAAAGATGGATGTGACGTGGAGCGGGACACCTGATGACATCAATGGAAGGACCCACAGGACAGCTGATTCTGATGAAAGCTGGAGGTGAATGGGATGGAGGTGGGTCACAGCAGAGAAAGGGACCGTTTGACAGCAACAAGATGATTGGCTCACAGAGATCGTGGCAAAATCTGAATGGTTGAAGTGAAAAGTGAAAGAAAAACGCCCTCAGTCAGCTGATTCAGTTGGAAGTGGGAAAGGACTGATTGTGTCCCAAAAATGTAATTAATCCTAGACAAAACTGACTTCTGTACAGCAGTGAATCATTTATATTTTTTGTTTTAAATCACGCAAATAAATATCTAATGCAATAACTTTTTGATACTTTATTTCTGTAAGCAGTCAAATATCACTGAACTAAAGAAAGTTTCACCCTAATAGCAAAGCATACACCTCCACAGCTTGAGGAAGGACTTTGAGTGTATAAATAAAGTAAGGAAAATGACTCTGAAGGCCACGTATACCCAACAGTGTTTGTTAACTCTGCTCAAGAGTCCAATACAACACTTTAAATCTGTGCCCTCTTTGAAGAAGCATTCGTGTATGAGCCTTGATCACTGCCAATTTTACAAATCACACCGACTTCTTGCACACCAGAGCTTTAACTCTGACAGTAATTGGCTGAGATTTGCTCTAAAACTTTCTAGTAAACAAGGGCTCCTTCTCTGAGGATCAGACGGTTGGCGCTCACCACCTAAGCATTGAAAACTGTACACATACACACACACACACACACACACACACACACACACACACACACTTTAGATTTATTTTCATTAGGATCAGCATTAGCTCCCATCAAAGTGACCACTCACCCTACTTGAGTTCATATGTACAAGAGGGCACGGTTTCTCCTGCATCTCCACACACACTCCTCATTATTTTCAATGTGCCATTTCACCGTCTAATTATAGAAAAATGCATTGCCCTTTAATGTCTATTGCCTGCAGAGGTTTGCAGGAGCCTGCATGCAGACTGAAGGGGAAAATACAGCTTCTGAGCAGCCAGGGAATGTGTCTGGACCACTGAGCCTTTACCCAGGGATGTAAATCACTGTTTAAGTCGGGATCATTTACACAAAACCACTCATCATCCACTTCTACAGAGGGCTGTGCTCAGAGATAATGGCAAGAAAGAATACAAACGGCTGGAAAATGCAAGTATGAGAAACTATTAAGAAAACTGGAAAAGGAAAGGATGGTTTTATGTTTTGGAATATAGGTGCACTTTGGTGTGGCTGCATGAGTGCGCAATTTTACATTTAAGGCTGTTAAGCAGATGATTTTAGACCTCTCATATACTACGGCCTGTTTGTGGGTCCTGTTGTGTCTCAAAGCCTTGAATACTTTCTACTTGTCGCTGAAGTTATGGAATCTTATAAAGATGGGCTGGGGTTTTGGGCTGGGTTTCTGAGCTAGTGTGTGCTGCGCTTTTTACCCAGCCATTTGCTGGTCAAGTACCTTTCACACCCTATATTAAATCCATGAGGTGATTGCTGATACCGGTACTGTAACTGCAAGAATAGACGCGCATCAAAATCCAAACAGCGGCTGGCTTGACTGGGTTTTCACAAACAACGGCTTACTTGACCGCAGTCAAATAGTAGTCTACCAGTTCAAACACAGCATTCTTGCTATTACTAAGACGCCATTGATTTCCTTTGCTCCCGCACTGTCTTCCCCATGGACTTCAAATCTCTCTCTCGCATTTACTAACAGTGGATTATGCCAAGCTGTCACTCCGACTGAGACTGGCGAATAGAGACTTTATTATGATTGCATAATAAAGACACAACAGTAACTCCATACAAAAACACTTGAGAGATATTTATTTGTATTTGCATTTGAAAATGGTTGAAACCATCAGTGCTTCAGTGCAGAGCTCAGCAAAGTGGACTGCCTGCTATGCCTCCATCTTGAAAGCAAAGGTTTTGCATTTGGCTTAGAAACAAAACCTGTTTTACCCTTTGTGTGTGATTGTGAGCACACGTGTGGGCTTTTGATTTGTATCAATTAGCAATGTTTAATAAGTGGCTCTGTGCATGCGCGTATGCTGCCCATGTCAGAACACCACTCCTGTCAAGTGTCACATTTTGAAAAGCAGCAATTTCTCACCTGCATGTCCATTCATTTCTAACACACAGCCATTCCCTTTTTTATTTCAAAGTCTCTGCATGAGCTCTTCTAAAAAGCTTTCCTGTCTGCGGTGGAAAAGGGAATAAAGCTGGTGGAAAATGAGGGATGCATGTGAACAGAGACTAGATCAGTGGTTCAGCACGTTTTTTGCTGGACTGAGAGAAGAAAAATAAGACCAACGGAGAGATCACATGGCTAATGAATGTTCTGCTGGAGCCGCCGGTGCTTCACTGAACCATCTGCTAATAATATGGCTTTCATCTAGATCAGCCCATTCAGAACCATTAACACACATGCTGAAACCACTACACACAAACATGCACAGAAAACATTCTCACACACACACACACACACACACACACACACACAGGGCCTTGTGCAGACGTATAATACACATTCACAAAATCCTGTTCCTTTTCTCCATCATTCACTTACCTGCTCTTAACCATTCAAAAACACACATACACACACGTTCTGTGACACTAAATCGAAACCATCTGCTGGGGCTTGAAATCACGAGCCTGCATAACACACCCACGAAGAAATAGGTATCACGGTCACTATGGCAACATGTTCCCATGCACCAAACAAAACAAATCTGCATGTGAGAGTTGTCATGTTGTTCCCATTCCTGCCAGATAAGAGGAAATCAGCCTAAATGCTTTGTTTGTGTTGTGTGGAGCCGATTTTCTAAAATCTACTCCACGCCAACTAATCTGGGGAAATGACAGGTGTAATTCACTGTTTTCGGGAAAACAGAAAGATGTCCGGTGAATATTGCACAGGTTTTATGCTGGGAATCTGTGTCCTTGTGTGTTGTGTGTGTGTGAGTTCATATAATCCTGTCTAATTTCCATAATGCGGAGAGGGTGGGTGGAGCAGACATGGTAATCCAGGACTGGACTCCATGGATTAGGCTGGGATTGTCTGGGCAGCACAGTGGGAGCAGATTGAAGCCGTTTTCTCAAACATGTAGTCTCGGAAAGAGCTGGGGTCATTATTGATTTGAGCTGCAATTGGTCGGCAGTCTTGGGTTGATGTCCTGTGGATGACCCTGAGATTCCACACCACACATATGTGGCCTGAAAAACTAACTCCTAATTTATTCTGGTACAAATAAACTGTTCTTGCACACCAACATAAGTATAGTACAATCCCTTAAGTACACACCCACTGTATGGTACCCTTCTGGCAGGGTTAAACAGTTTTTCAACTGTTTATCCTCATTATTTTGGTCCCACAACTTAAAACTATTTGTTAGTCACTGATAGTGCTTAGCAAAAACCTTTACTGATAGCGCTTAGCAAAAACCTTGAAGTTACCAATAGCGCTAAGCAAAAACCTTTAAGTTAAGCAAAAACATTGCAGCACTGAAGTGAAGTGGGCTAGCTAGCTGTTAACATTTAGCAAGAGCAATGTTAGGAATCTTTCCAGTCCTGGTTACTCCACTGACCTCATTGTGAGTAGTTTTCATTGGAACTAGACATCCTACCAAGGAAATAGTCTCTGTTGATACCTAAAACTGTTGGTAGCTAGCTCTGTGGATTACCCTTTGTGATTTGGGTGAACAAACCCTTTAAATGTAAAATACATTAATTTCCATCATGACTGTGATTTTGAGCCCAAGACATATTCCATTAAATCCAAATTTGCTTTTTTGTGACAAGAAGACATTTTGGGGTTTACAGAATTTGTCGTGGGTGTGTCAAATGTCTACAGCAAACACTGAGCCATTGTGCTCAGTGATGATCATAAGAAACATTAGCACTAGCAGAAAGGAAGCAAGAAAAACAGCAACACTAGCAGACACAAGTCCCTGAACAGCAGCATTACTATTTTTTATAGCAGTTTGCCAGCACTTATCTCCCTCTTCAACAGCTGTGGTGACTTTACAGTTAGTGCCAGTTTGAGCCTCAGGCTACAGTAGCTGCCATTTCAAAGAATGACAGCTCATCAAGATGGATGAAAACTGTTGGACTGTGTCCTTGAGACGGCAGGACCACAAAACATTTTGCTAACTTGATGCAAGAAGTTGGAATATAACTAAATGTTATTATAGTTAGTTATTATTAATAGTTAATCTTTAAAGAGGGTAAGTCTAAATTAAATTATAATTGCCCCTGTCCTGAAAAGCCCACAGTACTTCCTATCTACTTCATTTATTATAAGCAGGAAAGGAATTGAAGGATTTTCAGCTGTAGCCCTGCAGGCCTGAGGTTTCATTAGTCTGCAATCATACGCTGACAAGTGGGGTAAATTTTGCTTTACTTCAATGTGAAAATGACTTGCCACAGGCAAGCTGCCTAATAAACCTGCCATCCCTGTGTGAGAAACCGAATGCTTTTATTTATTAATCTTTTTGCATGTCAGGGCATGTCTGCCGTGCACAGAACAGATGACATAATATTACCAGAACTTTCTGTGATCTAACAGTAATCATGTTTGCCCAAGATGAATGGGTTACCTGCACTCCATTACAGTACATTTGATTATTTTAGATAATATAACAGAGTAAACTTGCATATGTTATAAAGATTCAAGGATAAACACCCTGAAAGAAACCAGAGGATCCATGAATCAATTTTCTTTTTAAATTTAGTCTAGAAAATGTCAGGAAAAAATGTCCATCACAATTTCCCAGAGTCTAAGGTGACATCTTCACATTTTGTATTCTGTCTGAACAATGGTCCAAATCCCAAAGAGGTTTTATTTACAATGACATAAATTGGCAAAAAGCATAAAATTCTCACATTTTAGCAGATAGAAGCGGTAAAACTTTGACTTTAACAATTAATCCATTACCAAAATTGTTGTCAATCAACTAATCGGTTTATCTACTAACCTTATCAGCACTACTATTTACAAAATAAAATGCCATCCTGAGTATTCTGTTGCTTCTGTTTTGTGCAGCAAATTTAGGTCACTTACAAAATCTCTGTGGCAGATAGTTATGTACTGCGTGTACTATGAGCTGTGTGAACTGTGTCAGCTGTATCATGCTGTGGTGCTGCTGATGGTCATTACATCCACTGACTCAGAGTCACCCACCACGTCGCCTTGTCAGCATATCGTCCTGTCTGTGTATGGTTGTGTCTTTTACACTGCGACAAATGACGGTGCTGTTGATGTTTATGTGCATGTGTGTGGGTTAAGTTTGCGTGTTAGTGTCTCCACCGGTGTGTATCTGTAATTACAAGAATGTTTGCACATGTTTTTTAACTAAGCAGATCTACACAGTTTATAGTGTTCTTTACCACATCACGCAGGCTACCTCGCTCCTTCTTTGTGTTTCTGTCTCTTCACAGGTTCTTGTTGTTTTTCGGGAGAAACTGCAACAGAGATTTCGTAGGAAGTGTGACCTCCAGGGGAGAGAAGAGCTGTGTGTTGTGTCGAACATTCTCAGAAAGATCTGCACGCTGCTTTGATTGGTAATTACAGGATGTATCTGAGCGTGAAGCCCACCCACTTGTCTGCAAAACACACACACACCATAAACACAAGCATGCTATATACTGTACACCCACAGAGGATGCATAAAGGTGAGATACTGAAAATTAGACTGAAAGTTTCTCTTGCACACACACACACACACACTCGTTTATCACCCGCAAGAGTCCTCCAACAATGTTCTCATCTGCCGACCTCACGTCTAGCAACTGCATGCGTCACAGCTACTGTAAAACAAACACCTATTATCCCCAAGAGATGTGACTCAAATCCCCCAGTAAGCCCACTCAAAGCCCTGGAAACACAGGTTTTGCAGTGGCATGTCTCAGCCTGCCAAACACAAAGCAGACAACATCAATAGAGAAAAGTCACCACCTTCTTGTTGTCACTCAAAACGGACTCACCTCGAGTCGATGTGGCTCGAAGGATCCTCTCTCTCATAAGCCCTGTTATGTCTGGTTTTTCTCACATCTTTTCATGTCTTGCTTCTCTGATTGGTCTCGTGTGTTTATTGTTAAGACTGTGACTTTAGAAAACGTCCATACAAATTAAACTGTTGTTATCAGCAATAGTTGTGGATGTAATATAAAGATTGGCAAAGTTACCATGTAGATTTGTTCCCTTTCAAAATTGTTCCATTGTATTTAAAAAACAAGGTCAAAGCTAATAGAGCAGAATGCTGGAATTTACCAAAGACAGGATTTGAGAAACATTAAAAGCTTTACATGCAAATCTGTCTGGAAAGAGGTTAAAGCTTTTGAAAAGTGCTCCTTTCTAAGTATGATTAGTCTCTTTGCTCTCATTCTGCTTTTTCAATCATATCACTCCCTGTTGGAAACATGAGCTGAAATCTCTCTCCTCAACTCCTTGCATGTTTTTCACAGCAAACTTTCTCACAATCCTTTCTGTTCTCTCTCTCTCTCTCTCTCTCTCTCTGTTGTGTTTTTCTCCCCCATTCACTTCCTCATCGCCTGGCCCGTGCGATTGGTCAGAGGAGGTGGAAAGTTGGCCAATGGGAGGGCAGTTGCCAGGCAGCCTGTGCCTTGTTTGGAGGCGGCTGGCGGCTCAGCACAGCTGTTCCATTGAAAAGCAGCAGGACATAATAACAAGGGCCCCTCGCCGTGGGCACACACACACACACACACACACACACACACACACACACACAAAATGTAGGCTGATTGGGATGTTATGGTAAAAAAAAAAAAAAGTCATGTACTAGTTTTTGTTGCCATCTGCTTTTTTAAACACAAGAAGAAATTACATTTTTAATTACAGACAGTTTTATGTCTTTGTTTTCTTATACTTTGCATGCATTGTGTGTTCTTTGTCTTTTGTGGTAGAGAATTAGGTGAGAGGAAGTATCATTGGGATTGTTGACTTTTTTCTGCTTTTCTCACTTCTCATTTTTAATGCAGGGATGTGATAGAGGGGAAAAGCTAACAAGATAAGTTCATTATACAAGTTTATACAGCTTGTTATATGCAAAAATAAGTTCATTTTCTTTTAAAGGCTGCACAAGTCTTGATGCAAATTCATATAGAATAGATTTATAAGATAATTTATTAGGATCATTTATTTTTTCATTATCACTTTGTTATTCAACAGGTAGTTGTTTGCCTCACATTTTGTGTATTTGTTTGTGACTTTAAAACAGTTTTTTGTCCACCTAGGGGCAGCGCAACCAAGCTGTAAACACTGGCATATTATCACTTTTTATGTTGATAAGGTGAATTTGTTAGCGTCCAGTTTGTTTGTCCAGCAGATAGAAGGCAACACTAGTCTTCATTTGGAGTCAAGTTTCTGGCCACCTGGTGAATGAAAGTCCAATATTCTCTCTCCTTTTGGTCTCCACCGACCCCTGAGGGAAATATCCGGCTCTTTAGCTTCTAAATTAGCTAGTTAGCTAGTTGCTAACTGTTGTTTGTTGCTGGGCAGGTAGCATACAGAGGGTTTTTAGAGCTTTTTTTTGCAGAAAACAACAGCCTGGGAGGATGAGAGCAGTGAGAGTGAACCAAAACAGTAAATCTGAGAAAAACAAAAAAAACAATGAGCTGAAAGACGCTAAAACGCTCCATAGAGCTGAGGGGAACTGCAGATTTGGGTGATAATTCACTGTGGATTCATCGCTATGAGTGACACCTTTCACATTGCACATAGTCATTTGATCCACTATTTATATAAAAAATATTGATTACAGCAGCTTTAAGTCCTTTCATGACAATAAATCAGTGGCTACAGTGTGTTATAGAACATCAGCGCTGTACGGATGATCTGTCACGCTGTACTTGCTGTAAGAGGAAATCACGAGTGAGAGAAAGAAAAAACATCCAACTCTGAGCTTGTCTGTCAGTCCACAGCCGTGTTTTGCAGTGTGACAGATTGCCTAATAGCACTGGAGAATTGTTAACCAAGACAATGACCTACATCACCCAGCAAAACATTGTTTGTCCATCTGTCCCTGTGTCCTGCTGAAACAATACAATCCCTATATACATCCTGTACATTTTACCACCCACATATTTCACACTTGTTGCCTACGCAGATTGCAAACGCTGTGTGTAGAGGTGCATTCATGCCGGTGTGGAGAATAAAGACATAAGTGAGAGGATGTAGAGTTTAGCAGTGCAGACCAGTTGATCGACTGGGCTGACACATGCGTCATGTAGCATATGGTGAGCTTTTCTTGGCCGATAGCATCAATAATCTGCCACACACACACACACACACACACACACACACACACACACACACACACACACACACACACACACACACACACACACACACACACACACACACACACAGCAATATTATCATTGTGCTCTAAATGGAGATTTCAGCAGCATATGAGTCACTCTGGAGGAACAATGAAGTAATTTAAAGGACAAAAGGAGCGGCTCTGCTACAGCGCTTCAGTATTGCTCTTGCTTCAGCTTCAATATGTGGCGGCCAAATGTCAAAGCTGCCTCAAATTGTTGCTTTTACACTCCTTCTCCACATAGAGAGAGAAAAAATACTAATGGATCAGTTGTCTTCTCCATGGGAAACATCAATTGTGAGGATGCAAAGGCTTGTGCATGTGAGTCTGTGTGTGTGAGCGATCAATATGCCTCCTGAGGTGTATCCTTCAAAGAGAGGGTCCATTTTAGGGGTGAGTCTTGTTTTATTCACTATGAAAGTTTTGATTAATTAGACCCTCATAGGCGCAAACATCCTATTATATTTACATATCTCAAAACACAAAAATATGCGACATTAGCCTCTGTAATATCTGTATAGTACAAGAAAATGCATCAAAGCATTTATTCTTGGTTTGAACAGTAGGAATATGCTCCTATAGGATAGCAAAGTCTGTTTCCATTGTGTGCTTCTGTCCAGAGAGTCATGTGCTGCACACAAATGTGGGTCTGACAGTCTTAGCCAACAAATTGATCACAGTCTGTGACCTTTGCCCTTGTTAACCCCCCCCCGCCACTACTACCAGCAGTCGGGCTCCGAGCAGATGGGATAGTTTGGGGGTGGGTTCATTTTTACACAGCCGTGTTGTCACTCAAGCCTTCTCCTACTGCCTGTGTTTCCCCACTACCTCATTTTACTCAATTCTTCTGTCACCCTCCCTCCTGGATGTATGCCCTCTAGTTACATAATATTGATGTTTGGTCTGTTTACTGTAAATTAGATTGTGTGTTCTTCAAAAGAAAAAAAACCCCAAGGCAATCGGATTTAATGTTGTCATCAATTATCTGTCCAATTAACATAGCCTACATCGATACACACCAGAAGCTCTACGGTGCCCGGCACATGCACATACAGTGTGACTAAAATCACTCGCCCATACTCACGTTTACTCATTTGTACCCCGCCAGTAGACACACACATATGCCCATTCAGACCAAAACCTCAAGCAAATTCCACACTGGACTGTGAGGCCACTTTCCTGCCCTGCCCTCAGTTTTTTGGTGACAAACTCATGACACATACCTTGCTTTCAGTTTTGTCTTCACCACTGAGGTCATTACTTGTCCAGTGAGGACAGGCTACAAATAGGTTCTTTTCTAATCTCCAAGCCGCAAACACCAGAACTTAAAATTAACTTTTGAGGTAAAAATGATCATAACCCAAATCCTAGCGTTTAACCACATCTGTAAATGCCACTAGAGACCCTATACGGATTCAAATCTGTGACCTAGTTGGAAAAAAAAACAAAAACATTCTTCGATCATTTAAAATGATTTTCCTTACATTTGGGGCTTTGCCAAAGAATATAAAAAACCTACAAGGATTATTAGGGCAACTGGTGAGGCTGCTGGGCAGCTGTCAGGGCATCTGGGTGCACTGGTGAACAATCATTCAACTGTAGAAGTGATTTAGCTAGAAGGCAAAAGTCCAGACAGACAGATTTTATATCACAAGCTTTGTCTGTGAAAGGGATTTTTGAATCTGTGGATGAGGTATCAAAGCTTGAGAGACAGATAAAGTGGCGGTTTTACTGAAAGGGGTTGATGGGAGGGTAAAACAAAGCAGTGCTCTCTTACAATTTCTCTCTAAAACAGCAGATGTGTTTCATTATTTGAGGTAAAAGGGGAGAAAATGGCCATTTTAAATTCCTCAAAATGACACAACATACAGAAGGCCTACACACACACTGTAATTTTAGCCTAAAACAGGTGCAGGTCTAATAAGAAACCACCCCCACTCCTCTGTTTCTTCCATTATTGCTGCTTTTCACACCCCCTCTCCTATACATTACGTCACCTTCGACAGGAAATGAGATGCCACAGCTCAAGGTGTTAAGAGACATCTTCTCATGGGCTTTTATTTCAAATCAGTCTCCTTTTTTCTGCCACTCAGTATTCATATGGATGATGTTATTTTTCTCTCTTTTCATGGTCCAGAAGAACAGAATCGATTTGGGTACAGACACAGACAAAACATTAAAACACATCTGCTGTATTTTCCCATGCAATGCTGTGCAACACAAGGCTCTCTCACTGTATCTCATGCAGTTATGTGTGTGTATATGCTGCCCCTCTGTGGTCTTTAAAAGGTATGGCAGTTCAGTTTCTGGCTTTTCACAGTTCATGTCTTGTACACTAGATGTCAGCATTTAGCGTATGTGTGTTTATGTGTGTGTGGAAGGACAGCTCTCTGTTTCAAGATGCAGTTTTACTAAGATATTTGGATTAACAGATCAGCTGTTTTTGCATCAGTCCATGATCCAGCTTTTACTCAGCAAAGTAATCCAGATAACTCAGGAAACCTGCTTCTTGGAAAGTCCTGTTCTCATGAATGGTTTGAGCAAACATCCAGCTCAGAACAACCTCATTTTACAACACAATAAATGAACAAGTCACCTCAATGTCAATATTCTGGTACAAAGCATATTCTGAGGCTTACTAAAAATGTGTTTATGCAAGTTAACTCTGTCTGTCTTGGTTGTGTGTGTATGCAAACCCTTGCGTATATCTATGTTTGTGTTACTGATTGAATTGGACCTTGGGATAGTCCTCGGCCTTGTGTATGAGCTGACATGATGCACGATGTGACGAAAACAGACAAGAACTTGATTATTCTGAGACCCAGTGGGTTGTAAAGAGTGTCTGATTGCTGAAACTAGACAGATACTTTGTTTTTCTACCCACATGAATATAGATAAAGAAAGAAAACATCTGTTTGAAATCTATCTGACATCTGCAGTGTCACATACAGCACTTTTGTACAGCACTGTTTTAGAAGTAGGTGCATTTTGAAGGAATAAATGATGGATAGTAAATCTAACAAGTCTCAAAAAAACTGAAGAGAAAACTGATTAAAGAACTATGTGATAAGCATCTGATAAATGATAAACCTTGGTATTAGAGCAGAACTAGAGCTGAAATAATGAGTCAATAAATCAATTTGTTGATCATCCGAAAGTTCATCTAAAGATTTATCTTAATCTGATAATGGTTTACTTGTTTAATTCATTTTTAATGCAAAAATGTCCAAACATTTTCTGGTTTCAGCTTCTCAGATGTGACAATTTGCTGCCTTTCTCTGATTTATATTATTGTAAATTGAATATCTTTCGGTTTTGGACATTTTAAGATGTCACCAGTAGCATGATGGGTATTTTTCAGTATTTGACATTCTGACATTAAATAGAGTACAAATACAGGAAGGAATTATCTGCGGATTAACAAAACTAATCATAACGAAAATAACCATTAATTGCAGCCCAAACCTCATGACACATATCTCGTATAAGTTTTGTCTTTACCACTGAGGTCATTATTTGTCCAGTGAGGCCAGGGGACGGGCTACAAAGGGGTTGTTATTTTCTTGCCAAGCAGCAAAAATCAGGTTTAACAGTCAATTTTTCTTATTTCTTTTCTTTTCAAAAATGATCATAACCTAAATCCTAGCTTTTAACCACATCTGTAACAGTCACTGAAGACCTTATACTAATTCAAATCTGTGACCTGGTTGGAAAAAGTGATTTTCCTTACATTAGGGCTTTAAAAACCAGACTAGTCATAATAGACTAAATCTATATTTTATTGCTCCGTTCATGCGATTAAACTAATTCAAGAATTTAATTTAAAGCAGTTGGAGAAAAAAAACAATCATAACCAAACACATTTCTATAAAGTCACTCATTAGTATCAGCAGTCCTGAAGTACAGCAGATTATTAGCATATAGGTCAAAGGCCAAGCAGTTTCCAGGAGCTACTTGTCACCCCCATATAACCACTGGGATGTTAATGTCTCCCCACAGCGGAGCAAACAGTAGCCACTGTAAAAACCAACCGTCACCTCTGACCCCTCTTCCCCTAAAGTTGCCCCTTTCCCACTATTGATCCTTCAGATTCCTCTGACGTTGAGGGTAAGTGTGAGATTTCTCTTCCAGATAAAGGCATTTGAGGAGTCATTAACTATGTCTCACCCAGAGTGTGTGTGTGTGTGTGTGTGTGTGTGTGTGTGTGTGTGTGTGTGTGTGTGTGTGTGTGTGTGTGTGTGTGAGAGAGTGAGAGTGAGAAAACTCTCCATACACAGAGGAGCATTGAAATAGATCATTAAAGTCATCTATTGCCGGTGGTGGTGGTGGTGTGCGGTTCAAAGGTTGCCCCATTTCTTCTGGACTCTCTCAGTCCATACAGAGAGGCAGGTTTAGGGTCAACAGGATAACACTGACAAATGCAGGAACTCAGCTTTGACATATAAAGAGGCTACAAACATGTCAGGTAAGCAACACTCATAAATCAAGCTGATTGGACAATGGCTTTGTTGTAATATCTGAAACCTCTCATATGTTTGGGCTATTTTCTAATGTCGCTTCACCTTTATTTTTTGAGATAATGATTGTTAATCAAAACCATTTTTCTTTTCTTCTGACATTAAAAGCCAATATGTAGGAAGGTATTGAAGTGGTACTCCTTCCCTTTGACACAAACTGAGCTTGCACATTTGATGAAGGTGACACAATACAGAAATGACTATAAAGTGGGCTGTGTCTGAACAAATACATATACTCCTTTTGTTTGCAGAAAAAGTCATTCACAGACAAAGAAATGTATGTTTTAACGTTATTTATGTGACTATATGAGTCTATTAGACCCCAGAGAGGTCCAACTTTTAAACTATTATGAAAGTCCAACAACGGAACTCCAAATATACATATTTGGGATTTGGAGGGGTAGTGCAGCGAAAATAGTACTCTCAACACCAATCACAGATATAGAGAAGATGAATTGTATTTAACCATGTTTTACAGCATGCGGTCTCTGAGACCCCAAAAGTCATGAAATATCAAGCTGATAAAACGATGTTAATTATGTTTTTGAGCCATTAGTGGCCAAGGATCTTTAGGACCCCAAACAAAACATGAGGGTTTAAACCACTGAAAGATAATCAAGGATAACTTTCTAGAAAATGTTCTTATTCCTGTTCTCATCTTAAATCCCCTCCTGATTTTTTTCCCCCCTGTCTTTCATTAGATAAAATGGAAGTGCTCACACTGCTGCTTATGTTCCTCACAGTTTCTGGATATTCCCACATGTTGCAACCTAGTAAGTATAACATTTCAAGCATCTAGCAAAATGTACTTCAGTAACAGTTTAGACTTTGAAATAAAGATATAATCTACTAATTACTAATTATCACAGTCCTGCGAGCAACAGGTCATAAACACTTCCATGCTAATTATTTCATGAGCCTTTCAAAGGGAATGCTAACTGTTGGCATGCTAATATGTTACTAACTGTTACTTGTTTGCAACATGATTTTGGTTTCTGTATAAAGAAAAAAGCTGTATTTTATTAAAAGAGAAAAAGTTTGTGACTGATACCTAAGTGAACTATCTACTGTAAGTGGTTGCTGTCTGTTTTGTACTGTAGGACTGACAGTCACCCAGATAGCCAGGCTGGACAGAGACCTTCAGTCTGAGATGAGGAGTGAGCAGCTGACACATGTTTCTGTGTCAGTGGAGGAGAAAGAAAAGGCTGCCGAATCCACTGAGAGAAGGAAAACAGAGGAGGAACAGAGGAGTGAAGGATTGACTCCAGAGACGAACCCAGATAAGAAGAGGATGGAGTTAAAAATCACAGCAGGTTTCACCAGGAATATAGGAGAAATATTGCACAGTAATCGAGAACATGAGGAAGGAAGTGATGAAAGGCTGACTCCTGAGACATTTTCTAAAATTTCAGGGGAAGAAACAAAAAGAGAGGGATACTCTTTAGCTGACATGGTGAAAGATTTAGATACAGATAAAGGAGATGAAGTGGAGACAAATGAGGAAAGTAAGACAGTAAAAGCAATCCTGACAGATAACACAAAAACATGGGAGGCAAGAAAAGCAGTCGATGGTCATAAGGAATTTAAGAAAAGTGATCAAAGGGATAAAGTGAGGCACGAAATAGTGGAAAAGGAAAGAGAGAGCAAGCTGGTTGCAGGGATTAGTCTTCACGAGGACACTAGAGGGGACGCCCATGAGGACGGAGAGAAGATATTAACTGTAAATCAAGAAAATGTGGAGGAGGAGAAAGGAGGAAATGAGGAAAGAAAGAAAAGAGCAGAGAAGGGCGAGAACATAAAAAATGCAAACCGTAATGAATTAGTAGAAAGAGAAAAGGAAGATCACATAGTAGTTAGCAATCTCACACCTCCTTTAAGCACATCCTCTGCTCAAATGGGGAAAGAATTCGAGATTCCTGCCACAATTCAAATTATCACCCAGTCTCAAAATCCTCCTAGTTCTCTTCCTGCTATTCATCATAATGTCCCTCCATCACTTCTAGTTACACCATCTGGTCCTCACTTCTTCCCTCCGTCTGTCACTCTTCCCAATCGTACAACAATCAATCACATCTCGGTCTCAAGAGTGGATGCTGGCGAGGCGAGGTCTGTCTTGCTGCTTGAAGATCTCCTCACTGAGGTGTTACAGAGTCCTGGCCATCATCTCAAGCAGAATGAACTGGAAGTAAAGGCTAACCCAAATTTAGAGGATGTACTGGTAAAAAATATGTTGTTTAAACCTGCACAGAAGGAGCTACAAACCACAAGGGAAATAAACACCGATGTTCAACCACAAGAGGCTGAATTTATCCCAGAGGTGCAAGAAGCAACGTCAAAACCCAAAGAGGCAAAGTTTATAACCAAAGATTTAAAAGAATCAAAGCCTACCCCGAAATCAAATGAAAATAATTCCACTTCTAAACCGGTCGAGCTTACACATAAACCAGACATGACGCAGCCCACAGGCAAACCCAAAACAGCTAAACTGATGGAAAATGACACCAAACTTACAGTGAGGAAAAATAAAGCATCTCCTCCTCAACCACAACTGACCAAACCGCAGCTGACGACCGCCAAAACGCCTTCAATGAGGCCAACGAAAATCAATAGAAGTAGTAAAAATAAGACAGTTAGGAAGTCCAAGGAAAAGAAAAGGAAAAAGGACAATAAAACCCAAAAGCCATCAGAGAAGAAGAAGGAAGTCATCTCGCCGACGCACTTTCCGTACTTTATGGATAACTACTGTCCTCCTGAGTGTGCCTGCTATGGAAGGTAAGACATTAAGGATGTTGAATGATTGATTGATATAAAGAATTGATTAAACATAATACAGTTCACTGTTTTTATGTTCTCCAATGTGAGAATTTGTTGCTTTTTTTCCTGTTTTATATCATTTTAAATGGAATATTTTTGGGTTTTAGACTGTTGGTCAGACCAAACCAACGTGTCATCTTAAGTTCTGGGAACTTTCTATGGCCATTTTGACTAAATTCTGACATTTTATAGACCAAACTATTAACCAATTAATGAAAAAAAAAAAAAACAGATAAATCATTAAAGGAATAGTTTGACATTGTGAGAAATACACTCATTCGCACAGCACGAATGCTTATTCTCATTATGTATTGTTTTCCAGAGTGGTCCAGTGCTCAGACAAAAGTGTGGATAAGGTTCCGTACGGTATTCCCTATAATGCCCACTACATCCTCCTCATGAATAACCACATCAACAGCATCCAGCTGGACCTTCTCAATGAATATGTTTCTATGGAGTTCCTAGTGTTGAGCAACAATCGACTCACAGATGGTGCCATAGAGGGGGCCTTTGAGGGGGTCCCGGCTCTGAAGCGCCTGTACCTGGATAGGAACCTCCTAGAAAGCGTGCCAACTGACCTTCCAGCTTCTCTTGAGGAGCTTCGTTTGGACAATAACCAGCTGAGTGTGATGTCTGAGGCAGCCTGGGCCCGGTGCCCCGGCCTCTTGGTTTTGAACCTCAGCAACAACACCCTGGGGAATAGATCTGAATCTCTTCCTAATGCAGTGCTCTTTCCTTTGTGCAACCTGCGCACTCTAAACCTGGATTACAACCAGTTGACATCAGTTCCTCTGGGCTTACCACTGTCCATCAAGGAGCTCTACCTCAAAGGGAACCTCATTGAGCAGTTCCGCGGAGGTGCCTTCAATGGGATATCAGAGCTGGTGGTGTTAGATCTGAGTGCAAACAGACTGACAAACAAGGGTCTTCTCAGGGAGTCCCTTCTCAATGCAACTCACTTGGAAAGCCTCAACTTACAGGGGAACAGACTAAAACAAGTGCCACAACACCTTCCCCACTCACTTAAAACTCTAAATCTGGAGGGCAACCTCATATCCTCCATAAAGAAAGCGGCTCTCAGCACCTTGAAAAATCTGGAACACCTGGGTTTAGCTAGGAATAAAATCTTCAAAGTGGCACCAGGGGTGTTCAGGACATTGCCCGTCCTGCACCAGTTAGACCTGTGCCACAACACCTTGCGCCAGGTGCCCAGACAGCTGCCTCATACTCTGCACTCAGTGGCACTCGCACACAACAAGATTCAGTCAGTGCCTCGTGATGCTTTCTGCTGGGGTAATAAAAGCCTCAGCGGGCTTGTGCGAGTGCAGTTGGAACACAATTTAATTGATATGGGGAAGTTGGACGCACAGGCTTTCAGATGCTTACGGGGGTTCCAGGTGGTGCATTTCTACTGAGGAAAACATACGAACAATCATGGTGCCAAGACTATTTATGCACAAGTAAAAAATATATGCATGTTTATGGTCCTTACTTTCTTTGTAATCCAAGACTTGTGGTGAATGCCATTGCTATCCCAGAAAACAATGGTGAAACTGACCAACTGAGTAAAAAATATATTTATTGTGTGTGAAGTTAAATTTATTGTGTGTAACCCGCCCATGCCTCACTTTTTTGGCTGCTTTTATGACATTAATTCTCTTCCCACAGACTGTTGTTCTCCAACAGGAGAACAATGGATTACCGTACATGCAACAGGAATAGTCTAACCAATCAGTTAGTTACTATCAGTAACAAAATGTGATTGCCAAACTTCAATGTATTACGGACCTCACTGGTGGTTTCCTCATGACCATTTTCCAAAGCAGAACTATTTAGAATAATTTCCAGGCAACATTTGGTTTCTATTCATTGCAGAAAAATCAAACTCACTTTGTAGAAACTTGAAACTTGCATGAGATAGTTAATCACAGACACATTCATCATCTTTATTGTATATCTCTAATCTATCCCTGGTGGTAGATTTGAGTAGTCAGCAGCCGAAAAGCATTTATGTTTCATTTGACAGAAAATTAAATTAAGACTGATGTGAAAAGGGTGGTGCGAATTTGGTCAGTTTTTTTTGCATCATAATGAGAATTTCAGAGGACTTTAGGGCTCTGCAGTTCCAACAACAGGGAGAGTTTTTAAAACATCCCTGCTCCAACTTTGACAAAAGAATATACATGTTGATGGGATGGATTATCTCTGTCACGCACATTTAAAAGTGTCTGCAAGATGATTTTCATACCAGTTAAAACAAATAACTCCCTGTAAATTAGGAATCAATCTGAAAACTTGCTAAAATTGCATTATTTGGAAGACTGCTGACTTCTAGTTAATGGTTTGAATAGTGTGAACTTGATGTGGATGGAATACAGCTATATATCATTCATGTACAAACAAGTTCTGCTGCTTGTTACATTGCAAAAGCTGGGGACAGACACTCATCTCAACGGCATGATGATGATTAGGTTTCTGTGTCTAAGCTTTTCCTGGAAAAAAGGGATTTTGAGCATCTAAAGTGGCTGCTGGAGAAATGTTCACTGATTGGCCTTTTTATTTTTGTCTTCCATGAATCAAAGCACCCCCACATAATGTCTTCTTCAGGAGGAAAGCCGAGCAACTCTGAGTGATATATATATAGAGTACAGGACATGTGCTTCAAGTCAGTGAGCAATCAACATGAAGATAGAAATAGAGCCCATAGAGCCTTCCACCACACGTATCTCCACATTGTAGAAAATAGAAAACACAAAATATAAAATCACAGAGTAAAAACTGTAAAGCAGAAAAACATCTGGATGCACACATTAATTAAGAAATATGTTTACAGCAGAATACAGAAATGCATCCAAGTCACACATGCAATATTTAAGGTTGAGTAAAGAAAGCGTAAAGTTTTGTGTTAAATAAATATATAAATGAATGTACAATACAAAGAATCAATGAGCAAAAATTACAGAATGGAAAAACATTTGGCTGCATATAATATATATTACAATATACAGTATAAATAGCACACACAAAGTGACAAAAAGACAAGGTTTGTTAATATTTTCCCCCCAGTAAATGTACTGAAAGGACATGCATTGAAAATCACAGAGTTCTCAAACAGTTTGAGATGCTGAAACTTCAAGATATTAAAATGAACCTTAAATTTTGTATGTGTGACTGGGATGCATGAAACTGAGAGGAATTTTGTATTCTTTTGTATAATTGTTGCTGAATGTATTGCTGAATTACCAACTTTACGTGGACATTTGGATGTTGGAGGTTTCTCTTAGCTATGAATGCCCTCTCTATGGACTCTACTTCTGTGTTCATGTTGATGAGCTCACTGATTGGAATCACCTGTCCTTTACTCTACAACAGACATTTCATATAAATGGTTTGTCCTGCTCACTTAAACCTATCAAATGTCCTCAACCAAGGGAGACTCAGCAGTCTGTAGTTCAGAAAGGGAATTCAGGAAAAAGTCAAAGAGGTGTTTACCTTTATATTGCTTCTTTGAACAGAAACAGAAATAAATGTTTGTGCCTAAAATCATTTGCCCAATATATACTTCAGAATTCTTAATTGCAAGTTCAAATGAAACACACATTTGCTATTTGAGCTTTCCTCAAGTTGAGTTTTATTTGAGTTTTGTTTTGTTTGTGTTATCATCCCTGGCTGGTACTTAATGAAAGGGAAAAAATTGTGGAGAAAATGAACTGGCAGCAGTGAAGTGCTACAGTTTAAAGCTCCAAAGTCCGTTTTCCCATGCTCATAAATGGACACAGGTCCAAATGTTCCACTGTAGAGCATTTTCCCCTTTTTCCATAAACAAATCAGTCTAGGTTGTTGTTTTTTGTACCGTGTTTGTGCAGCATGTGATTCCCAGGGGGATTCACATGAGAACAAGAATATCATTAACTTGTAAGGATCTGTGCAAGGTCAAATGATGAAAATGATTAACGACCGTGTGGAACGAATAAAGTCATACAAATGGTGACATAATGATACACATAAGACTAAAATGCACCTGAAATGTGTGTCATTAAACCCACTCAATTATAAGTGACAACTTTTTATAAATCCAATACGCAAGATAGAATTCTGTTTGGCTTCCGTGATACAGAAGTATAAAGAACAATAACAATGAAGAATATGAAATTGTGTGATTTTATAGCCAAGACTAACGTGTGTTTATTTTGCTAGTGCAGCACAAACCTGTGGTAGCTCCTTATGTTTCTTCTTACAAAGCTCCCATGCAGTTAGGTCTCTGTAAACATGCCAATACAAAAGACTCAGTTATGAAATGTAAATGTGTTGTTAACAAAATGTCCACTAGATGGCAATAATGCATAAGAAAATAGTTTCGATGAGGGCCACCTCTGTTTTCAAGTGTGTAAAATGAGTTGCAGAAAATATTAGGAGCTTGAATTTGGCTCTTTTCCCATTGTCAAATAAGAAATTGTGGCAATTAAAATGCATATGCTTCAGGAAGTTTATCTTGTGGGAAAAATGGTATATTTAAAGCTCACACCAGACTAGAAACTCAGCAATGCAGGCACCACACACACTCAAACACACACATCTACACACACAGGCATGAGTCATAAGATTTTCACAGACAAGCGAAGATGTTTAGAAACTTCTTTTGCAATAATGTGAGAGTATGCGACTTCCTGACCACGAGCCAGGAAAGAAATATACATAAGAAATGATAAGTGAAGAAGCAGATTTTTCCTATAAGAGAAAAGCAGAAAGAAGGCAGAAGTGGAGAAAATGGATTAGCCCACGTGGAGGTGCTTAGCACTTTTCTCTCTTTTTCTCTCTCTCCCTCACTCTAATGAGTTCACTCAGCAACGTGGCACTGCACCCATAGGGCCTGGGAAAGAAGAGCAGGAGGAGGGGGACGAGAGGGAGGGCTGGGAGGAGGGAAGAGGGAGGAGGGAGGAGGGGGGGTGAAGAAGAAGAAGAGAGAGCGAAGGGGAAAAGGGAGAGCTTGAAGGATGGATCCAGGCTCCACTGGCTCAGCGCGTGTCCAGAAGGGAAGAGCTTCGGCTGGACAGGGAGCTCACCAGCACCTCCCTACGGTCCAGCAGGACCCTGACCCCATATCACAACACCACATGTCCACCTGGATCCACTGGAAACCCTACTCTCCTTTTTCTCATTCTTCCTCTCCCCCTATCTCTTTTTTCTCCTTTTTTTTTTTTCCTCTTGCACATTTTCTTCTTTTCACTCAATCGCATAAGATTGGACTGTGTGTCTATTCATGCACATGTGCATACCTGCCTACATGTGTATACGCTACCTGTGCACACACTTGTTTCCACGTGTGTGTGTGTGTGTGTGTGAGTTGCATACGTAATGATCATGTGAACTGGTCCCTTGACAGAGTCTGAACCCATGTGCTCATTTAAGTCGTTTGGCAGATGCCGGTGAATTTATTTGTGTACCTCTGTATCCTGTGCTGGATGCGGTCTGATATTTAAGCTTATCCCAACAGGAGGTTTGCAGGATTAGTTGTAGTAAGGACGCTTGCTTACTGCCAACCTCTCTCAGGAGTTACCTGTGTTGGTCACATTCTTATGTAAACATAATCTTTCTGGGTCTTTCATTTGATTTTCTGCCTCAAATATAAAAGACCCTTTGCCTTTCTCTGATTCTTTTACCCTCAGACATGACTTATAAGGCAATGCGATCAGATATAATGCTCGAGCCAAAACCACACCATTAATCAACCGTCACTCTTCTCCTTGGAGGGAGATGGCACAGCTCTTCAGAATGCATGAAGTGCTAATACTTAAACATCTTGTCTTTAGTATTTCTGTGGTTGTTTATCTTTGCCTGACTGTAATAGAGTCCGTTTTTCATTGCTTTCCAAACTAACATTTGAAAGTAAAGTGATTTTTTTTTTTTTGCTAATATTTTTTATTTTGTTATTTCTTTTGTAAGAAGTCACTCATAAACTCCAATAGGTGTAAATACTGTAGCTGAAAATACATAATTTGAGCCCTTTTGTGTGACTCTTTTGTTCTAATGCTGATCACATTCAGTGAGCTCTTACAGGAATCGGACCACGCTAAGAGAGAATAGGAAGACAAAAAAGAACAGAGGGAACAGGATATTAAACCACATCCTACATGTGAGCCAGCCAGACGAACAGACAAGCAGACAGAGCTGTGGTGCTATTCAGCTGACGTTCCTCTTTTTCAAATTTATGAACCTTACAGGCCTCCTTCCCATGATGCATCGGGATCTGAAAAATGGCTGGAAATCTTGTCCATTTGGTTAAAACTTCTCTATAAATGTGTTGGCCCGTATCAATGGCTTATAAATGTAAATAAGCAACTGAGTGAAATTTTTACTTGTATGTTAAAAGTTTCATGAGCTGCGGCAAGAATTTTATAGAAAACATATAAATGGGATGTGGATATGTTTCAACGACGGTTGTGATTGACAGCATGTAATTTGTGGCTGTTCTTTTTCACATACAGTAATTGAATACAGTTGTAAGAAAGGCACACACACATGCAGATGCAATTTAGGGGACGCTCGCCCATCTGTGTCTCTCTTTTTTTCTTTCACACACACACACACACACATCTGTTTGTCTTACTGTGCTGTACCGTGAAAACCTTCCTAACCCAAACCCTAAATCCAGCTATCTCAGCCAATTTAACCTTAAATCATATATCAAAGCAATCCTAATCTTAACTCTAACCTTAAGCCTGAACTCCAAAGTTAGGATTGACCACAGTGACCTCACTCTCCTTTGAAACTCCAACTTAATCTCACAAGGATATAAAAGTCCTCGTGAAGGGTTAAAATGGCTGCCTCAGAGCAGAGTGCTATTGCATGTGTGAGAGGGAGGTGGCGCTTGAGTTAGCTGAGAGAAGGGGGTGAAACGGAGAAGGAAAAGAAGGGAAAGAGAGGGAGGGGAGAATGAGAGGGAGGAGGGGATAGAGAGAGAAACCATGGGAGCCAGAGGGACCTCTAGACAGAGACACACACACACACACACACACACACACACACACACACACACACACACACACACACACACACACACACACACACACACACACAGCCCATCATCTGCTCCTGGTCTGGACCTGCACTGACAACACGCATCCAGGAGCATATAGTTTTACAGATTTTGCCCTTGGTCACGCACAAATGCAGAAATGGCGTGCTGTGTATCGTCAAATTGTACAGTTATGCATATAAAAATCCACACAAACACATATTCAGTGAAGATATCCAGTGCAGCTTCTCCACTGCCATTACACACACACACTGCACACATATGCACTCTTATTCAGGGGCTCCACAAGGGGGCCTATGAGTGTTCCCGTTTTGCAGAAAGGCAGCACATCTCGCTCTAAAGCCCGAACCAAGCAGAGTACATTAATCTCTGTAGCATCTCGATACAATCCAAAATATACTTGAATCAGCCATATAAAGAAAATAAATCAGCTAAAAGAGCTGAAAAGAGATCTACATCTACATTTATCAGTTAGCTTTAGAGAAAGCAAAGAGTCAGTGGGGTTAGGGTTAATGTGTAGAGATCTCACATTTCAAATTAGAGATCCTTTACTTGCCAGCACCACTGTATGGAATTCATTCTTTTAAGTCTTTTCCTTCTTTGCTTTCCTGTTAAAACTGTAGCGTAGTGTGGGTTGCACAATCATTCATTTAATAGAGATTGTAAACCTCAGCTAAAGCTACCTGCCAGTCAGAGGAGACAGGCTTCAAACATAATGTGCATGCACGCTCAATGAAAACACCCAAATGGAAGACTATTTGTGAGGTTACGGGAGGTAATGAAATATAATGGCTTGATATTCATTTTCAACTTGTTTTTGTTTAGGAATAAATGCACAACAGTCAGACCTGCCTAGTCAGGAATACTACTAGGACTTGCTCACAAGCTCCTTCTCAGACCTGGCTAAATACTAGACGGCAGTTAAAATTTACATAAAATAAAGCCAGCAATTTTCAAACTCCAAGTATTAAATCTGATGGTTGTTTACCATTAAGTCAATATCTGTTTAGCTTTCAACAGATTTTCCTGCTGCTGGCCATTTGTTTGAGACTGTTTGCACAGGGACTCCTGCAAATAGCAATTACTGTACGTGCATGGAGCCAACCTGGGGTCTCTGTTCTCTGTTCAAGATGGAGGCAACTTGGATCCTTTCTTCTTTGTCTATCTGCATCAATTATTACTGAGTGTATTGCTGTACATTTATATTTTATCTTTCCATTACATCTTGCATATTTCCCCAGCATTTTGATTGCAGTGACCTGTAATAACCGTTGTCCAACTTCCAATTTCTGCTTTTTAGTAATCCTGGAATCATCAGACAATAATTACCTAAAGGCTGTCCTCTTGGAAACACTTGAAGTCTACATCAGTCTGGTTTTGGAGCCAGTGATAGCACTGTCTCTGCTGTTACATTAAATGATTTAACTCGATTTTTTTAGACAACAAAAATACTTTTTGCCTTTTATATTTATTTGTAAATCAAAAACTTAGATACAGTGGACGATTCCTTACATTCATAAAGATAATCGTCCACCTGCTTCCAAAGCACTGCCTGGATCTGTTTCAAGAGCTGTTTATCAGACCGACAGTTTGTGAAGGTAGGGACATATAATCTAATGCTGTGTCTCAAATCACGTACTTCTGTTAGTACACAACCAGGCGAAGCATTATCGCTAACATTTTACCGCGATTGCCGCACACCGAAATATCTGCCAGCTTGTTTGTTCACTTGACTTCAATTCAGTTATATTAAAAATGAATAAAAATGAACTTGCTTTTACTGTTAGCCGTAACAATCGCAACCACGGCCGCCATTTTCATACGTTGGTGGTCCTCCCCTTCCGCTACGTGGCCAAGATGGCGACCGTTGAGGGTGAGAAGTTTGCAGCGTTCCACACTCAACTTTCTGACCGTTTTGTATACATCATCCGGGTATTCATAGTACACTGCATTTTGCCATACTTGTCAGTGTGAACGCACTTATGCACTCAAAATATTAAGTGTAAGTACGGAAGTATGCAATTTGAGACACAGCTTAAATCTCTTCTGGTTAGGTGTGTCATAGGAATCCATTTGGGTCCCTGTGCTGTTCACCATTTACAGTATATAAATGGTCTCTTTCATGCAAGATTTGTCAAATACATCTTTATGCAGATGATACTGTCCTATGTTGTGTAGCTTATTTAGTTAAATTTCCAGGCGGGACATATATCGCTCTTCTTGTAATGCACTGCAAGACACTATTGATAACATACACTGGTACTTGCTGTAAAAAAGTCATCCTGTTCTCAATTCTCACAGATTACAACAATTTGTCTATCGCCACTGTGATAGGTTTTAATAATGAGAGGGCCACTGAATCGATTAAATCTGATATTGATACTGAATCTGATACTCTTGCTTAGATACCTACATCTAAGTGTACACTTTACATGTATTGTGTACCCCAGGAAGACTAGCATTATTATTATTATTATTATTATTATTATTATTATTATTATTAATGAAATCCGACTGAACAACACTGAAATATGTGACTTTGAAATCTGAATTTCTGTAGTCTAAATTCCCCTGTGTGTCCCTTCAAAGAGTTGGTGTCTAGATTTGAAGCAAAACTCTTCATTTAGTTCATGTACAGATCGATGGTTGACCCATCTCAGTAAAAATCCACCTGAAATATCTGTCCAGTCTGAACAGACTTAATCTTCTTCTGCTTTGATATGATCACCTGATCTGTCAGTCAAAGGTTAATCTTCCCTATTGACTTCCTGAAAATTCCTGGCTTTACACTGGCAGGCCAGTAAAACTGAAAACCCCTTAAGCCTTCAGGTGTCCACCAAATGTGAATGAAAACAAGTAAAAAACACAGACGGGCTTTAATGGCATTCCACTTGGTGCTTGTAATACATTTTGTAGGGTTCATTAATGGACCAACTTTTAGTATCTCCTTCTTAGGAAGAGTATTTTGTTTTCATAACCTAACACAATATCACAATCTCTATCTGTGGTATCTGAATGAGCCAGTTTGTGTTGATCACTTTTCACTCTGTAAGCCGTTGGCAATTCAGATGGTCTTATGTAACTCCGTTTTTTGTCTTCAACCATCTGTGTGCCCCAGGCACAGGACACTCAAAAACTATAAACCAGGTCACCGCAGGAAGCACTTTCCCTGTTTCTTCTGCTTCCTGTGCTGGCTATTACCATGGTAACACCCTTAATCAAAGTCTAGACAGGTTAGTATGAGGCAAACCAGGTCACTAATAAGAAAACATTGTTCGAAGAGCCTAAAATAGCGGAGTAAAGAGACAGTGAGAGAACAAGCACAATGAGCAATTCAAATAAATAATTAAGAAGGATTTTTCACTTGTGCTTGTGAGGATGAGAAGGTTTTCCAATGTCTGCTAAGCAGCAGACATTACCTAAGCAATCATTCCCCCACTCCCATTTTTACTGTTGTCTGTTTTGAATGTCAATGAGCAGAAAGTGAGGCAGACAAAGCCAGTTGAGTCATTAAAGGGGATGTAGGGAAAGAACTACTAAGAGCTATCCAAGGCCACTTGCTAACATTTTTCTGGACCTCAGCTGCTGCAGAACCACATTACATGACCCAAATACATTACAAGGGCTTCATACAGGAGTCAACAAATCCCCTGACACCGCAAGTCATTTTCTGTCCTCACCTAGCACTGAAACATCGGACATGAGAGTTTGGCTACACTTCCTGTTTTGCCTCTAATTTGACAGCCTTGAAGTGAATTAGTAACACTGGCAACAAGATGGCAAATTAGAGGTGATTTCTTTCTCTGATCACAGCAGGAATTACGCAGCTTTAATGCGAGCAGTAGGGGATGTGACGCAGGCTACAGAAGGTTGGCGAATGAGGGGCACGGGTGACTGCATCGTTGGATGAGAAGGAGGCAAGTCTACACAAGAAGATGCCATACAAAGTTGAGTGGAGCTGTGTGTGTATGAACACACTCTGCTGTTTCACCTGGAAGATTGTCCAAAAGATTATCCTGGCTAATTTACTTCCATCAACATCTTGAGTGAGACTGACAAATTTCCCATAATGTTAACAAAAACATGACTGACCAACTAGATCATCTGAATATTAATGACATGTTTTCATTCATTATAAAGTTAATCACTCATGACAGAAACTCAAGTCAAAACAGTTGCTGGATGACATAATGCAGACATTATCTGTATGAATATATACATGTTACTTCACTTTAAGCTACATTGCACCCACTGTGTTCAACAGTTTACATTACATTGCTTATGTTAACAAGACCAAGAGTTTACAGCCATGCTAGGGACTCTGTGAGGCTATGCTTTGAGCTAAATGCTAACGTCAGCATGATAACATGCTCACAATGACAATGCTAACATGCTGATGTTTAGCATGTTGATATGTTCACCATCTTTAGCGTGTTAGCATGCTAACATTTTGCTAATTAACACTAAACACAAAGCACAGCTGAGGCTGACAGGGATGTCATTAGTTTTGTGATAAACCAAAGTATTGGACAAATTAAGAATTTGACCTGATGATGATGTCGCTAGATGAAAAGTCATAGGAAAATCAAAGTTATTACAATTCATCCTGAAGGGAAAATCAATATCTGTAGCAAATGTCATGGCAATTCATCCAATATACTTGTCCACATTTCACTGCAACCCAGATATGTCATCCTCATTGTGGCGCTAGAGGAAAAGTCATAGGCTTTATCCTCTGGGGATCATGAATGTCTGTCTGTGAAAAATTTCATGGCAATCCATCTAATAGATGTTGAGATATTTCAGTTTTAGGACCCAAGTGGTGGAGGAACTGACCTACATGTCCTTAGAGCCACCCTGCTACATGTAACAACATTATAATTTTAACATTTTATTATATCTTTAGTACTGGAAAAAGGTAAAACATGGCCTGTTTAGAGTCACATTTGGGTGTTTTCTGCCCAATGCTGAATAATTTTAATAATTTTGGTTATAAAACAAACATTGGCACCTTCAACATATAATTAATGATTATTTCTTCCAGTTTCCTGTTTGTATCTCCTAACTCTATATTTTATACTTGACATTGTAACCCCAATTGCGCACATTCACCCACGGTCATGGCGACTTTGATCCCCTTTTCAAAGACTCACTACTCTTGCTGCATCAGCAGGGACTGAAGCAACTCTTGGCAACAACATAATACACTTAACTCTTCATCAGGGGGAAAAGTTTCCAGAAAGAAGGAGATGGGAGACAGAAAACACATGTGTCAAATTTGTGACAACTAACGTTCATAGACACAAGGCCAGACCAGTGAGTGATGTCTCTCACTGAAACAAAGTTATCCACTCTAATAAGTCAAGTTTATTTAGTAGAAAGTCGTATTTTATCACAATCTTAAAGTCATTTCTGTTCAGATAATAAAATACTACAACTGACAATGTAATGTTTCTAAATAAGTCATTAACATTGTCTTTTTTTTTTAACTCATAATCGTTATTACAGTTAAGTGAGATGCCTAATTTATGAATCAACAGTTTCCAAATTGCATCAACGAAACATAATGGCCAACTTACCATAAATCTATCAAGCCTGGAGTTAGTGTGCATTTTCAAAAAGGATTTATGGACAGGCCTGCTGTTTGTGCCAGGTATTGTGAAACGGTGACCTGTTGCCAAACACTCTACAGCAGTTGTACAACAGTTCACAGACACCGAAGGATATTTAAATCATATATTTAAAAAGATATTTATCCATGTTTTGTGTGAAAATGCTATAGTCAAGTTCTGCATCTGGTGGTTCAGGTCCTAACATTTACGGCTCGTAGTGTCTGTTATTCCCGATTCGCACCCGTGGAAACAGACCTACACTTTGGAGACTTTCAAGAAGTCTAAGAATCCCAAATAAAAATTGCCATACCACAACATTGGTGTCCAAAAAAATACATTATCTGGTTTGGATTTGTCAGTATTAGCGTTGTAAGTGCTATGCTCTTTTGTGGCATACTGGGTTGATGTTTTAGTTTTACTACAACAGCTGGTTTTCTAGCAGCCACTGTCTTGTCTCTAGTTCATTCTAGCTCCTTAAAATCTTTCTTCTTTTGCATCTCGTACGCCAATTTGAAAAGTTTGTATGATTATGAGTTTTCTTCAGCTTGAGGAGTTTGTGTTCATTTCACACATTTATAGAACAAAATGTAACATAATATTAAATATATTATATATTTGTTCCTGGGGTCCTAATCATTTAGCTTCTTGAGCTAAAAGTATGTGTGTGTGTTTTATATTCTCAATGTTCTCACCTTCATAGCATCTGAGCCTGTTTTCGGTCTAACCACCTCTTGTACCTTTCCTGATTTTCTTGAATTTTAACCAAAACCTGATGTTGTCTGACTCAGTTCCCCTGCCATCTATTACCTCAAACTCTCTATGGTCAAGGCCTCTCATAATGCAGACATCTGGGCTAGGGTGACTGCAAAATTAATGTATAACAAGAGGAAAACATTTAATTAAAAAAAACAAACTACTTGCTTATATTTCATCAAATCTGTTCAGGTATCTTCCTGCATTAGTGTATTTGTTTTACAGGCTGGTAGAGGAGGTATAAACACCTCCACCTTGCACTTTAAGTTAATCCTGTCCTGTGTGACCGATACAGACAGTTGTAAGGTGGAAACATTGTGACCACACCTCTGCTTTTGTGTGGTCATCTTTCCCATCAGTAGTAGACTATAAAGAGGATAGACACTGCAAAGCCACGCAGACTTGGATGTGAAAATGTGAAGTATGTGGAAAGAATGGGGGCAGACTCTAGAATAAACTTGGACTGATCCAAGAGCAACTGAATGATCCTCTGGCCTGCTGGTCTTTTTAAGAGCTAAAATATCCAGATTCAACCAGTCAGGCAGAAGTTCTGGATCAGAAATGCTGGGCCCAATGAGTAAAATCTTAGACTTCGTCATTGGCTTCCGACCCTCTGATTCCCTGCCATACGTTGGCTGCTACAGCACCAGTGAGTTGGTCAGAGATGGCCGCTCCAAGAATATTTAATTTCATCTTACACTGGAATACACATGGACTTTTTTAAGTTTTGGAGTGTTCACGGCGCTTTGGAAAGCTTCATGAGAACACTGGAGAAAAGTCTGACCACATCTCATCCGTTCCATGCAAAGCTGGTCTGCCATTGACCACAGATAAATTATCAAGAGTCTGGGAGAGAACAGATGTGGCCAACACCTAATTGGCTCCACCAACACTCCCTCCGTCTGCCTATCCTTTTTTTTCCTCTTGTTTTGCCTTGTTCTGCTACTCCCTTCCTCTACTTTCTCTCTATCACTGTATTGAAGCTGACCTTAACATGTGTCTTGCACATTACAAGCACTCGAAAGCTCCTTCCATCTTCTGGCGAGCGTTCCCTTGTGTCGCTGTACAAACTGTTCCTACCACCTGAAATGCAATCACATGGAATATCGAGGGGTCCTACCAATCCCATTTCTACCCCTTAGGAGTTGTGGAATTCATGACGCGTGGATGCATTTGGAGCAATAAGTGAGATAGGATTTGGCTTCATAGTTATGCTATGATGTCACTGAGTAATTGGGAGTGAAAAGTAAGCATCAAGTAAAAACACTGGAAATGAAGAATTCATGCTCTTCAACCAAAATACACAAACATTATTTCATTCTGTCAGTCGTGCTGTGAAAAATAAACCATAGCATATTAAATCTATTCACAAAAGTAGCAAATAACAAAGACAAGTGTCTCCTGTGTGTGTTTTTTGTCCACTTTCTTCCCCCAAATCACACACTGTTCTGTAACAAGCCTGCAGGTTCCTACCACACACTCTGAAGAAATAAACTTAAAAGCTAAAAAGGGAAGTTGGACTGCTTCTCCTCTGGCACACAAAATGATAAATGTGGATGAAACAGGAGAACCTTTCTCAGGATACAAACAGTGCCATCTGTCTGTCTTAGTGTCAGTCTGGCTGGAAACAGGCCTCCAACGTATACAAAGGACGTGTTTTGTCTGGTGAAGAGAGTTACCCGGCACTCTCTGTTTAGTTAGGATCAACGCTGGCACTTAAGACTCATCTGGCATGAATTCACAGTGAAGAAAGATGGTTGACCTTCTATTCACCAGAAGCCCTGACACATGCTGCTCCTGCCAGTGCAGGGTGTGGACACCATGATGGCTTATGAGGGACTATGTAGGCCAGATTCCACATCTAAGTGTTTTGGTATGGACATGTCTGAACAAGAGGCAGGAAAAGGTTCAAGTTACTGTGTTACTTATTGTTTAGATCCAAAAGGTTTAAGAAAATGACTATTAAGAGTTACAGTTAGAAAATAGTCAAAACTGCAATTTTCTCCATATTTTCACTATCAGTTAATTTGCTCCCTTTACTCCCTGCAGCTGCCCCTTGCTCCAAGAGCAGGAGTCCGTTATTCAGGTCTATGAATAGATTAAGACAGACTTCACTTTCCATGTTGTTGTATAATGGTTTTGGTAAGAATTTTCCAGTGGATCTGCTAAGATTTTAGCCAAATGTAGCAAATGCTTCGCCAAGTCAGTGATAAAATCAATCGGGCCTGCAGTGGTGTGCTTGCAATAACCAGGCAGGAAGACTCGAGTCATGGAGCACACACAGAAACCCAAGTTCAAGGATCCCACTGAAACAGCAAAGTTAAGGCAAAATAAACTGAAGGCATCCATAAAAATCCTAAATGCACCGCTGAGTTTTAACCTACCTGGAAATTTTGGCTGCTGTGGGTCTGATTTCTGAGATCCACTGCCGATACTTCTAGGAAAGAAGAGGAGGAGCAAGAGGTGGGTGGAAAAACCACAGGGATCCAAAACCCTATTAAAAGTAAGTGTGAATAAGCTAAAAGCCATTATGCCTTACTAATTACTATTGTGGCTCTGTAATGGTCTTATAAAATCCAGTCATACTGGAAGAGGTAAAAAATAGAGAAACAGACCAGTTGGAGAAATCTTTAAAGGAACAGTTTGACATTATGTACGCTAGATATCTACAGCCAGCACCCGGTTAGCTTAGCTTAGCACAATCACTAGAAGCAGGAGAAAAAGACTAGCCTGCCTGGCTCTGCCCAAACGTAATAAAATCCACCTACCAGCATCTCCACAGTTGACTAATTGATACATCATACCAACGTTTGTTTAAATGTTGTTTTAATACAGCTTTTTGAGTTATAACTTGATCATTACAATATCTTCAACATTCAGTGAACGCCATGGAAATTATGAGAATTAGGAAACTAGGTTGCTGACTTGAGGGGAACACTGTGTTATTTTCCATTTTTATTATAATTCTTTGTTTACAGCCATTCTGTTATTTGCACAAACAGTTTTCCTCCACCAGCCTCTCGCTGCGTTTGGTAGAATCCCATGTTCAAATGGATAATAAATACACAGCAATTACGTATGCTGTTGTTCGGATTCAGGAACATTTTGGTCTCGTCCAGTTGACAGCTTGTTTATAATCCATGTCCTCCACTCTCCGGCCATGTGCTGTTGGAGGTACTGTATTTTAAGCAAAGCTGTATTTGTGCTGTGCTGAGAAATACTGAAGATATTTGACATTTTAAGAAACAACTGGCTGGCCCTTCACACGAACATCTGCACTGGCCAGACAGGACTTATCTCCATTGGAATGGTGCATTATATATTGCTTAGTGAGTGTGAGTGTGAGTGTGAGTGTGAGTGTGTGTGTGTGTGTGTGTGTGTGTGTGTGTGTGTGTCTGACGTCAACACCTGTTTATCTAGTTATCTGGCAGTTGTGTTTCTTCCAAAGTAACAGACCCGACTTTCTAGAGTCCAAATGGACACTAGCGGATGTTTTAAAACAAAACAAAACACATCCTTGGTGACTTCATTCACTCTCTCTTGCCACTTACCAGTCTTTTACATACTCTCTCTCCTTAATATCATCACCACATTAGCACTCTTTACGTCCATAAACACTCTCTTTGGCTCACTCAGACGTACATAGTGGCAATCGGACACAAACCAGTCCTTGTTAGGGACGAGTGTCTCTGCCATGCTGAGCTGATGATGCCATGGTGGGGTTTGGCTGGTAATGTCTTTCCCAGTCAAAGACTTTCTGCCGCAGGCCTGGCCAAATGACACCCGAAAGCTTTGGATCGCCTGGTGAAGACATCACCCGTTTTACAGCCAGCCAGTCTGAATGTTTCCACTAAAGCACTCTTATATTGTCACCATATTCCAAAGGAATAAATCTGCATCTAGTAATAAATAAAAGCTGCATAATTACATGTGAAAACATGTTACAGTGAGACAAAAAGTAATATAGAAAATTGATATAATGTACTGCATGGGGTGATATCATTAACTTTTCTATCATGCACATTTTTAAATGTAAGAAACCTTCTCAAAGTCATTAGCCAACATCTGAAAAGGAGCTTTTTGAAGTTCGAGGACATGGAGGCTTATACAAATTGGCATTTTCCTATTTCATGCTTACTCCTGTGCCACAGGTGACAACTTTCTTTTTACAAAACACACCTGGGGAAAAAAAGAAATCATAAATCAATCAATCTGTAAAGTCTGGTTCATCTCAGACTTGCTTTCTTTTGATATGTAACCTTGATCAAAGCTAAGCTTTAGATAATAAATGCCATTCAAGCATTTACTGCATCAACACTCCTTGAAATCATATCAATTATTTGCTCAACCCGTCGCTCCATAGCTGTTAAATATGAACTGAAATGTTAAGACAGATTCACCTGGTCTTGAAAACTGACAGGACAATTTAAATAGATGGTGCAGAAGGACTGGACACTCCCTTTAATTTGACCTGGATGGACATCAAAATGCACATTTGTAACACATTAAACAGCTAAAATGTTATTTTAGCAAGTTTTTTTTTTTTTTGAGTCCAAGGGCTCAAAAAATAGACATAATCTAACAGTACACATTATAAAATGACTGTAAATTAAAGTTTTTTGTAGTGTACTTGAATAGCAGTGATCTCCGTGTATCATAACTGGTCATGAATGAATTCATTTTGGCAGGATCCTCCAGTTCACATATCGCACTGCACTGTGTCAGCTGACAGCTAGCTCACCGCAACCACACCATGCCATCTCACTGCACTGACTGGGCGGCTTGTTTAAAGGTCTTCACGCTCATATTCACCATATGTGCCTTTGTTTATTGGCTCCTGCTGCTGTTGCTGCTATCAGCAAAAGCCTTTGATTCCTCTCTATGTGCAGCTTTGATGTTTTTTGACCCACAGGTGATTATTTGCAATGCTTTGTGCATCATGTTTGTATCTCATACTCGCATGCTGAGTTGCTGCAGCACGTCAAAGTGCATTGCTATCTTTATTTTTGATATGTGACATCAGTGATTCTGACAGAATTTGTCCTGTTCAGGTGGATTTCCCCCACCCTCACAAAATGCTGACTAGGTGCTGCCTTTGCATGCTGTATGTGCACTGTCACGATGCATCAATGGAACTTCTCAGTGGGATACCATAATTTAAGTCTGGACCATTAGCAATCATGTCCGCTTTGCTGACACTGGGGAAAACACATGTTTGAACACACAGAGGAAATGTGCACATAAACAAATACTTTAAGTAAGAGAATAAATTAGAAATGTGGACAGAATGGTCTGTAGTTTTCCAATGTTAGAATGAAACTCAGTACAGTAAATACAAAAAGACACCACCTTTAATCCTTCCTTTATTATAAGCCTTAACAGAAGGGAAGTTTTAATGTGGAAAAGACTGATTCCTCACAAATTTGAAACCAGCTTCACATTTGCAATATTTTTTTCATCGTGGCTGGAGACTTTAATCAGGCAAGCCTAAAGTCTGTCCTGCCCAAATTCTACCAGCATGTGAAAATTGCAACTAGAGGTGAGAACACTTTAGATCTGGTGTACACCAACATCAAAGACTCATACAAGGCAGTCTCTCTCCCCCATGTTGGCAGCTCAGATCACCTGGCTATTATGCTCACACCAGAATACAGACCTAGGGTGAAACAGGACAGGCCAGTAGTCAGAGAAATAACAACTTGGCCAGAGGGATCCATCTCAGCACTGCAGGACTGTTTTGAAAGAACACAGTGGGACATTTTCAGGGAGGCGGCTACTTATGACAGTATTACTGACTTGCAGGAGTACACAGAGTCCGTCATGGGATACATAAATAAATGTATAGATGATGTGACAGTAGTCAAGACCATCAAGAAGCGAGCCAATCAGAAACCATGGTTAACTGGAGATGTCTGTTTACTGCTGAGAGCCCGCAATGCCGCATTCAGGTCTGGAGACACAGCAGCGTACAGGCTGGCCAAGAAGGACCTGAGTCGGGGGATCAGGGAGGCAAAAAGACTATATGGACAAAAACTGAATAGTCACTTTACTGATGATAAAGACTCACGTCAGTTGTGGCAAGGATTTCACACCATCACTGACTATAAGCCCCCTCCCCTGAGTTTATGCCATAGTGATCCCTCTCTACCAGACGAACTTAACAAATTTTATGCACGTTTCACGCCAGCAATACCATCAAGGCAAACATGCTTCCCTCACCTTCAAACAACAAGGTACTGCAGCTGTCCACAGCTGCAGTAAAAAAGGCCCTTTCCAGAGTTAACCCACGCAAGGCTACTGGGCCAGATAACATCCCTGGGCGTGTCTTAAAGGACTGTGCTGAGGAACTAAAAAATGTTTGGGCAGACATTTTCAACGTCTCCCTCAGCCAAGCAGTAGTGCCAACCTGCCTCAAAAGTGCCAAATCCAGCCTGCCTCAATGACTATCGCCCTGTGGCCCTCACACCAATAATAATGAAATGCTTTGAGAGACTGGTCATGCAATACATTAAAAAGTGCATCCCTGCAAACCTGGACCCTCTACAATTTGCTTACAGAACCAACCGCTCCACAGAGGATGCAGTCTCCACGACACTCCACCTCATCCTGTCACACCTCGAGGAAAAGAACACTTATGCCCGGATTCTTTTCATCGACTTCAGCTCAGCATTTAATACAATCATCCCACAACAACTGGTGGAAAAACTGAGATTGCTGGAGGTCGACAACGGCATCTGCAATTGGGTTCTTAATTTCCTCTTGCAGAGGCAACAGACAGTCAGAGTGGGCAGTAGGACATCAAGAACCATTCAAGTGAGCACAGGCTCACCGCAAGGCTGTGTGCTGAGTCCCCTGCTGTTCTGTCTGCTCACCCATGACTGTACTGCTACACACAGCAATAACTACATCCTAAAGTTTGCTGATGACACAACAGTGGTGGGTCTCATTAGTGGGAATGATGAGTCTGCTTACAGGATGGAGGTGGAGAAACTCACATCATGGTTTTCATCTCACAATCTGGTACTGAATGTGGAAAAAACGAAGGAGATGGTAATTGACTTTAGGAGAGGTGGTGACAGGCACCACAAACCACTGACAATCGACGGAGCTGCGGTGGAGAGGGTCAGGAGCATCAGGTATCTGGGAGTTCACCTATATGACGACCTGACATCCACCACCAATACCACAGCAGTTGTCAAAAAGGCACAGCAGCGGCTACATCCCCTCCGGAGACTCAGAAAGGCTGGACTCTCCATCCCACATCTCATTACCTTCTACAGGGGCACCATCGAAAGCATCCTCACCTATAACATCACATCCTGGTTTGAAAACTGTAAAGCCTACGAACAACAGCAGCTAAACAGAGTGGTGAAGACAGCAAGCAAAATCATAGGTGCCCCCCTCTCTTTTTTGATGGAGATTTTCCACCAGCGTTGCATCCGCAGAGCCTCCACCATGTTAAAAGACTCCCATCACCCCTCTCAGGGTTTGTTCTTACTCCTGCCTTCAGGGAAGAGATACAGGAGCATCCGCTGCAGGTCCAGCAGGATGCTCAACAGCTTCTTTCCACAAGCTATAAGACTGTTAAACAATCTCCATCACCTTCCACTCCCTAGCACAATATAATTTATCTGATTTTAGATTTCTTACCTGTCCATTTTAATGTGCTGCTATTTTATTATATTTAATTCTTATACATCCATTTTTCTAATTTAAGTTGTCAATGTTTGTTGAATGTTTGATTTGATTTTTATTGCACTATTTGAGGAACAGTTTTTCGTTTCTCTGGGTATGTAAATACTCGGGAAATGACAAATAAAGATATCTTGAATCTTCAATGTCTTGAGAGAATGAACTGTTATCAAGTTTGCCTTGATACTTTGATGGTTTGTGAATTCAGCAGCTCAATCAACACTGAAGATACAATTACAAAGCATGCATTTGATGTTATGGTAATGGTAGAGGATCACAAACTGAAATGTATTCTAGGCTGTTTGATATCATATGATGCTGTATTCATCCTCCATCACTGCCCCCAACCAGGAATGTTACTTGAGCCATTTGACCTTTGCTGGAGTTGTAGGAGTTGATTTTGATCCTTCAGGCACAGGTCAGTGATTCGTCTCCACCACAGAGATCTGTAAAAAATCAGTTGAGTGTTGTTGTGCCTCATGAATACACAATATTAAACTTTTCCTAAGACTTATAGGCTTAGATGCCTATAGATTTTCCATTCTGGTGTGTTGTTAATAATGGTGCTGGCAGTGGCACCCTATAAAACCGTCATATAGACATACTAGCATGTAGCATTTGGCAGGTACAGAGTTTTTGGGGTCATCATCAACTTTAAGTGCACCACAGTGTTAACTTTTGTTTTGTTTCCATGACATCTAATTATAAGACTGAGGGGAAATGTAGATATGTAGATCTCAAAGCTCTTTTCATTCAAACACTTGGCAGATTAACATATCGTACTTGCTGTTTCAACCCAAACGGCTCTGGGAGAGTTGCACTCGCTTTGTTGGCAGACAAGGGAGCTGCTTGGCTGCTCACCTCAGCCCAGTAAATCAGAAACAGACTCAAATGGAAAGAAAGAAAAATGCCCACCAAACATATCCAGACCCATGCAAGAGATTAATAAAGTCTTTTGAAGGCCCGGTGAACACTTATGGTGCCGGGCTTCACTAAACGAGGATGGACTCTGGACTGCAGATTTGCGGACACGAGTAATGAGAAAATTATGTTCCACCACAGCGAAAGGCTTATTTGACAGCAGCACAGATTGCACACCAAATGTTTATGTGTTCGTCATATAAAAAGAGTAGCTGGCAGCTAAGCTTATAGGGGAATAAAGCAGCGCTGGTCAAGGTTACAATTAGAGTTTGGTAACGCAAACCACATTGGTTAAAATTAAAGTTAATGACGTTATTAAATAAGAAAAACAATCGGTCACTTTGACCTCCACACAAGCACTCTCGTGGTATTTTAGTGTCAATTTACTGCCTTTCTTTTGATTGTGCGTCTTCGATATTATCCCCTTGTGGTGTAAAAATGTTATAAAATATATTCATTCTTTGTGGAATAGCTGCCTCAAAGTGTTGGAACAGAAAGTGTGGGTTTTTTTGTTGTTAATTTATGGTATCCCTCAACCTAACACCTGCCAATGGATGTGTGTATTTTCATCTAATAAGCTTATATTCCTGCTGACCTAACTCCACACTGAAATTTAATTCGTTTTTTAGCATTGGTAGCCCTGTAATAAAGTTGCAATGGTTCATTTGAAACGGCTGAATCTGTCTTTACAGCAGTAGGACTTCAAATTGAGATTCCCCCTAAGTGAATTTTGACATTTTCCAACGTACACGGCAATTGTATATCATGCATTCACAGGCAGTCATCCTCCTTCACACAATAAACCGTAAGCGGTCATGTGTATTCATGCTCATCACAGTTTCTCAGACAGTTTTACTGGCTCTCATTTTTAATTTTAATAATTGTCAAACAGGCTTTCAAATATCCAGAAAATAAAAATTACTGACAAAGGAAACATTCTCGCTCAAAGTGAAAAATTGCCTTCATTAGGCTATTGTGCATTTACTGAACTGTAGAAGATGCAGACTGGGTGGAATAACCCAGGTCCATATTTTTACAGGAAGATTGCCTGTAAAAATGACTCAGATTACTAAACGCCTTTGTTTTGAATAAAACCAGTATTGCTGTCTGTAATAATTCCAATCATTTTGATGAAGAGAGATTTAAAAAACAAAACAAGAGTTTGCATAGAAATTCGATCCAACACTGCAGGCACTTCTCATCACATCAAACAAAAGCAAACACTTCACGAGATGTGGATTTAATCATTAATGCACTTCCTATTGATTCATGCTTATATCAAATTAACAAGATGTGATTTGGCTAATTACTCGATGCAAAGGAAGAATGCGTTCCACTCTGGTCGTGTTGATAAGACGGGATGTGTGGGTTGAAGTTCTAGCCCAGCCTTGCAGCATACTTAGACGGGACAGACTGAACACCCACTTATTCCCTACAGCTAAAATTCAAAATGCATAAAGGTTTGAATTGGCTCAAAAGTAGGCTGGGGTTTTGTTGAATATCAAAAGATCCACATAATGATGAGGTAGTTAAAGTGAGTTTGTTTGCTAGGTTCTTTATAAATAATCCACTTTGTAGACTCTTTTAAAATGTCTGCTTTAGCAAATATTCCATTTCACATTGCAAAACTGCCCTTGTTCATAAACTTAATCCCACTTCCACATTTAAAACCATGCAATCACATTAAATCAGTGCTCTAATGCAATAATATTCCGCTTCCAGGCAGCTGTGTTTGACTAGGTATTTATAATGAGACCAAGTGAATGATTTTATTATGTGAAGGCTGCACTGGGCAGACAGGACCGCCTGAGGACTGCACGTTAACTCATATTTGTACTTATTTTGTCCTTTATTATACAGGCTAGGTTTGTAAATGCTCGATCTATAATAACCCAGATCCTTCCCCTCTCTTTTAAACCATGCAATCACAATTAATCAATGTTTTAATGCTACGCTGCTCACAAGCCAGGCAGCTGTGTTTGCCTACTTCACCATATCCCTCTCCTTTATTACAGGGCGCGATGTAAACTTGGCCGATTGTGATTGTGTTCCCTCTTTTACTTTGCTTTCCGCCGAGCAGGAGTCTGTCACCATGGAGACAAAAAGTCCTGCCGGCCCTGAATGGCCACGTTTATACCAAAACACCACTTGAGCGAGGTTTCCATCGCCTGTGTGCCTTTTTTGGTTTTTTTTGGTTTTTTTTCTAGATCCATGTGGGGCCGAGGGGTGAGTGAGGAGGAATAGTGAATGCCGGAGTCGCCTCCCTGAAAAGACCTTTTGTGTGGGTGTACATTATTATGACAATAGGTGATGAACGTTTCCTTGGGTTTACAGAGATGCTATTCAGCATCGTCGCCATCCACCTTCTCACACACTCAGTAGGACTAATTTGGAGTAAATTCCTAAAAGTGACATGGAACAAGGAGTCAGATCAGTATTATTGCAGCATGTCCTCCGAAGTATTATTTCCACCTTATCTCCTATTCATTCACTGTGTTTTCAGCCTCCATGTTGGTGTCCATTTTACAGCAGAACTGGATACTAAGGGTCAAGTACTGGATGATTAGCAAGGCCTTCGATACTGTGACTCTCCAGTTAAAAAATGTCACCAGGCCACTAACGGTAGAGTGACTGCTTTTTATTTTGCAGTAATGGTTTATCAGACTGGCAGCGTGGCACTCATCTCACCTCAAACATGAAAAATACACATTAAAGCTGGCAGTTGACTGGCCAAACGTGTGTGTGTGTGTGTGTGTGTGTGTGTGTGTGTGTGTGTGTGTGTGTGTGTGTGGCCCCTCGTGACTTAAAGGAAAGGCTGTAAACACTGAACCAAACTGACGGGATTCCTCCAGTGTGATTATCATATGAATTGAAGTATCAACACACAGCCTCACTTTGATTGGTCCAAATAAGGTCATTTCCCACAGTACCGCTGGCCCAGAACCCAATTGTCAGTCTGTCACTGCCATCATTGGTGCCTCTACTCTACGTGTGTGTGTGTGTGCGTGTGTGTGTGTGTGTGTGTGTGTGCGTGTGTGCAGGGTCTGCTTTGTCCATCACGGCTGAGACACTCCAGTCAGAGATGGGAACGACAGAGCTCCTCCACCTCACTGCTGCTAAAATACTTTAAGTCTGGGATGGGATTTGTGTGTACAGTCCTGCACTCGGTACTTAAAAGGCTTCCTTGGTTTGTCATTGAGAATGACGAGCATATGACAGGCAAACAATACACTCTTTGTAGAGGAATGTTACCAATGTGCAGGTTTGCTATAAAGATATAATGCAGGAAACAGGTACTTTAGGTATTTTATGTCTATTTTAAATATTTACAACTGGGAGGGATTATAAAAAAAGGCATGCTTAATGCTAATTTTGTGGTATTTTTCTGAAAAATGCAACTAATTGAACCATACTTTGTAACTGGGGACTCCATTATGTGCCATCTGGCTTTACGGTTTCACACATGCAGCAATTCAGAGTCCATCACATCCCCCTTCACTGGTAAATCAAGCCACATCAAGGCTTCCCTTGCACTGACTCTCTAAATGAAACATCATTTTAGCTCGTTATGGTGAAGTAGAGCTAGTTGTCTAGCTGACCACAAACTACATGCCGGGTCATTCTCGGTATTTGAGAACATGACAAGGATTTTTTCCCAGAGTTGGTGACTCTGCGGGCTGCACAGCTGTCTTGTTACAGTATATTAACTATACAGCTTTGGAGAAGAGGGCTTTTAATGGGAATGCCACCATTTTTTGTCCACCAGCAGCTGATATATTATTGGAAGAGGAACAAACGTATGACTAGCCTTCCCTTCACCCAGTAGCTGCCATCAAAGTACCCTTGAGCAAGGCAGTGAGGCTGCACAGAGGCCAACACCGTTATAGTAATGAGTTCATGTGTTATTTTCTATCTGTCCAACTCCTCACAAAAGCCATTGCAGTAGGACTATATTCAGTAAACTCGAAATGTTTTATGAAAGCAGAAGAATCTTTATGAAACTCAATTCTTTCCAGTAGTTTTTAGCTTTAGAACTGCTGTCAAATTTCTGTAATATTGGGGGGAAAAATACATTAAATCCAATACAAATGAAATACTAACAAAGGGTAAGGTGTATAAACAAGTTGTTCATCTAGACATCCCCCGGGGCTACATCTCTTATCCGAACCACATCCTTCGTCTAGCGTCCATCGATCAAACCTGTCTAGACCTACAGATATAACCCGTCATTTTTACATCAATATAAATGTTTTGTCATTAACATCCTCAAACATCATTTCACTTTAGGGTGTCATTGACTGGCTTTAATGACCCTTAAATGTTTTTTTTTCTGCCCAATCATTTGTAATGCACAGGTAGACAGAGTTTGTGTGAGAATGGTAGTAAGAGGTGTTTTGAATGGTCCCGTAGTATAGGCTGACTTGGAAAGTGTGAGATTTAAGAGAGAGAAAAGGACAAACTTTTACAGAAAATAAGTTGTATAAATGGTGTGCAGATTGCCTAATAATAGAGAGATACAGTGGCTATATGAAGGTGAAGCAGAGTGTAGATATAGCCTCCAGCTCTTTACAGAAAATGGTCTATCTGTGTGTGTTTGCATGTTGAGTGATGGGGCAATGAGGTATAGGTTAGGCTCCTTACCCGAGCATGTCAGCACAGGCAAACAAACCCATACAGTCCCTATATGTTTCTATATGTCTCTTTTTCACACAGAAACCAATCAGCAATATAATCCAAAAATGTGTCATATTACTATATTTCAAACAATATCCTCCTGATATGAAGTGCACATAATAAACCTATAGCTTTCTTAAGGCAAGCTCACAGATTAAGGGCCTTTTTCTGCCCAGAGAATCACAACTGTCAACATCTAGACGACTGCGTTGCCCTTTTGCTTTTGGCAAATCCTCTGCGGTTTACAGCAAAACGAAGAGATGCTGAGGTCACAACTTTGTACGGACCCTTTGACCTCTCTCTGAAACCTCTTATCTTCAAAGCACAGGTAATAATACCTGCAAACTCCTGCTCATCACTCACACATGAAACTTTAGGCTTCCTGAAATCCCACTTTAAAAAAAGTAAATTTACTTGTCCACGCTCCCTTATAACTCTTTTTCTTTGATTCATTTCTATTGTTTTGACATCCCTGAGCCTGTTTTTGCCTCTTGATCCTATCATACCCTTTACTGTCCTTTTGAAACTTCTGTCTCTCTCTTCTTCTTTTGTTTCTGCGGTGGGATATTAACACCTGAGAACAAAGGTGGTAGGGCAGCTGTAATTAAAGTGTTTGTAATATGACATTCTTTTGATTCCCCATAAAGGCCTGAGGGAGGTCAGACATCAGTTTCAGCCTCAAGATTCAGTGTTTCTCCCACAGACTGCAGAGGCCACCCGGTAACCAAAAGGTCACAGGTTAGATCTCCACAACACGTCCACGTCTTCACAACAGCTACGTGTCATGGCAAAACCGCCTTCTCACTCTATTATAAGGGGTCTGCTTTCCATCATCTGCCTAAGATTGAAGGATGGGGTTTTCTCTTCTCCCGATCCCATTATTATAAAATGTGCCAGGTATGATCTCACCATTTGTGTTGGACACCTGGCTTTATCCAATACGTCACATCATGCTGTAATCCTCCTGACCTCTGACCTCTTTCCCTGCTAGTATTTTCCTCTTCTCCTTCCCTCAGTCTGTGGACTCTTATAGTGAGCTTCTTTAATTCTGTTAAGGATTACTTGAACCCCAGGCGTCAAAATGCATGTTTACTAAGGTCATTATTTTGTACAAAAACCTGAAAAAAACGTAGGGCTTTATCCATCCAATAGAGGAGTCTTCTTAAGACAAAGATGGACCATTTCGACACACTTTGGGGCCACCGCGTGTGTGGTCTGTCCTTTGCCTTCTGCTGGGAAAGACAAGTCAAGTTGAGAGAGGAAAAGCCAGACAGGATGGAACCTGCTCTTCTGCTATCTGATCCTTTTTAGTCTTGAAGAGAGAGAGCAAAAGACGGAGAGAGAACAGAGAAAGAGAGCAGCTGAGGGAGGTAAACAGTCTTTCTTCCGTGCTGAAACTCATCCAGAGATTGTCCTTTTGATCCGAGCAGTGATCAAAATCAGGAGCTAAATAAAGTTGCAAGAAGAGAAGTGCTGATTTGATCAAAGTAAACAATCTGAAAGGATGCAGCAGTTTCAATCAGGTGTTCACAGGTGTTTGACTAACCTCTCCGTACTGCTTACACTCACTTAAGAAGAACTCTGTAACACCTGAACAACAGTAAACAGATCCCTGCTGTAAAATATCTATTGCTGTAATGTTGTGCAAATACAAGTGTCAACCTTTTAAATTAAATCGGCTGCAAAAAAGATATTTTTGGATCAAATATGATTTAGACAGATGTCACTCAAATGTGTCATCTCAACTTTGGACTGCACCTTCAGTAACTTCAGTTTATGACACAAATCCACGAGTTCTGACAGTATGGAAATTTCAGACTTTATTAGAGGTATCAAAGCGGAACTAAGCCTGAATTTAGAGAAGAACAGAGATGTATCATCATTTCCATTCAAAGTTCAATAGTTTTAGTTTTATGACTCAGAGGGAATTACAACAAGGAAGTAGATGGAGGCTGAGACTTGCTTGCCAACTGGACACATGGCTGCTGATGGAGACATTGGCTAACGCTGAAATTAAACTTGTGACCTTCCTGCAACAGCATGACACAAGTCTCTCTAAACACTTGGCCACCCCAACGCCTTCCTGTCATGATGATAAGATGAGGTCTGGTTCACTTGGGGTTAAAAAACAGACCTCCCGCCCCCGCCATTGCCTTGATTAGATCCAGCTTTGGCAGGTCCAATCCAGCAAGCACAAAGTCCAGGTTTAAAGCAACTTTGCTCATTAAAGAGTGAAAATAAGATATAGGAATTTTTTTTTAAAGCAGCCAAGTATCTCTATGAATTTCATCTATATTGATTTAATTCTGCACTCATAATTTATGTCCAATGCCAGCGCATGTTTTCACTTATACAATGAAATATCTCAACATTTACTGGCCGACTTAGCACAACATTTGGTACAGACATTCATGGTTCCCAGAGGATGAATCCCAATGACTTTGAAGATCCCCTGATTAATCCTCTAGTGCCACCATGAGGTTCATATTTGTGGTTTTGAGTGAAATGTCTGGACAACTATTGGATTGATTCATGCCCCTCTCAGGATGAATTGTAATAACTACATTGGTTTATGATGAAATAGCTGCAAAACTAATGGCATTCCCGTCAACCTTAGATGCACTTTGTGTTAAGAGCTAATTAGCAAATGTTAGCATGCTAAGCTAAGATGATGAACATGGTAAACATTGGTTAGCATTGTCATTGTGAGCATGTTGGCTTGCTGACATTAACATTTAGCTCTGAGCACTGCTGTACACCCTCACAGAGCCGCTAGCATGGCTGTAGACTCTTAGTCTTGTTATTAACTGTAACCATGATCTTTCCCTAACCTTCACCATGCTGTAGTTGCCTTGTGCAGATATTGTTGAAAGCGAGAATTTTAAGAACATCAGCATTAGTGATTTAGCGTATTCTGGGGTTTGGCAGAATCGTCCAATATCAACGTTCTTTTCTGGCGATAGAGTTGAAAAAAAGACCATAAGGACTAAGAATGGGAGCCTTCTACCTCCCACATAGTCCCCCAAAGTGCCTCCTTCTCTGTTTTTGGCCAATAGTCCAATAGACTCAATAGTCCATTAAGGCTACCCAAACAAACCTAATCAAGATTGGGGAATGGGATTAAAACAGAGAAGGAGGTTTACTGGGGGGGAGGTGCCAATCTGAATAGATTAGACAAAAGTGTGTGTGTGTGTGTGTGTGTGTGTGTGTGTGTGGTGTTTTTGTTTTATCCTGAGGGTTGTCAGTATGGAGGCTGAATGAGGATGAATGACAGAGAGTGTGAAAGAGGGAGAAAGAGAGTTTGTGTGCAGCGTTCTCTGCAGAGCTCCACACCGGACCTATCATTACCAGATGTCACAGTGAGAGTGGCTGGCAGCCGAATCCCCGCTTATTGCCTTAAACTCAAACTCTCAGCCTCTTTCTCCTCTTCTTCTCCTTCCTCTTTTCTTCTTTTCTCTCTTTGGTCCCTCTCCCTGTCTCCCTTTTCCTGCTCTCTCTCTCTCCCATTTTTTTTTCTCTTCCTCCCTTCTCCATTTCCAGTTGTTTTTGGAGCACGCAGCGAGAGCGGGGCAAGTTCTCCACCAATTGTTTCGGTCCTAAGAGGAGCTCGGCGGTCGGGCCCCTCCCTCCTTCTATCTCTCTCCCCTCTCTCTCCTCTGTCTCTCTTCCTCTCTCGCCCCCTCTCTCTCTCTCTCTCTCTCTCCTCCCCTTGTTGTGACAGAGCACACCTGCTTGATCTTGGCTACACGCGCTCCGAGTCCAATTACCCCATAGGCCCTCGCAGCCACTTCACAGTCTCACCCCCCTCACTCGACTGGATTTTTGGGAGTCAGGCTCATCTCGCCCACTTCTACTCTCTTTGCCTTGCTTCTACTGAGAACAGGTAGGTTAATCCTTTAACTCTGAGAGGGGAGAAAAGTATGAGTAATAATCAAGGTTTCTCTCATTTTTAAAGAGATAGAGAATAGTCTTGAGAGAATGGCTTGGTTTTTGCTGGATTGTGACTTTTTGCATAAATGGAAACATGACAAAATCTATTACTCATGTTTTAAAGGTCACATTATTTGCTGATGATGTTATTTTATAAAGATAAGATTACTGCTTGTGTTGGAGTTTTTTTGCAGTTAGATTTCAGCATATGCATGTCTTTCTGTTAAACTGGATTTGAGTATGTTTCATTCACTTCTTCATACATTCATGTGTGCTGTGTATATTCCGGATATGTTGCCAGGTCTTGTTCCCACAGCCCTCTTGGCTTTGTGATGAGACCTTAATCATTTCCAGTCCAATCAGCATACAGCTCAGTGAAAAGAGCAGCGGCTAGGGAAGGGGGTGTGGTAGTGCAGTTGATGCTGGTACCTCACTCGTCTGCCAAAAAAATATACTCTTCTGGCCCATTGTTAACCTCCAAAGTATTCACCACTGAGTGCCATGTGATGTTTTTAGCAGTTTCTCAGTTTACAATTTCAGATTTTAATCTGTTGCTGTTTGTGGCAATTGAGAGTGTTTGGACACTTGTTTGTTTGGATGTATCCCATATGGAAGTGCATTCCTCAAGCTAGTTTTGCGAGTGTGTTAGTTTTATACATAGCAAAGTGAATCAGATTTGTAATGCTTACATAAAGATGAGGGGTTGAGTGAGGGAAAGGCAGAAAATTTAGATATTCTTTCTACTTAAGTTGTTTGCTTCTTATTTTTGTCTTAATTTGCTAACGTCAGTGGAAAAGATTAGGATTTCTTGCATTCATTTGTTCCTTTTCTCTCTTTGTTTAGCTTTCTTTCATTCTTTTTTTCTTTCCCTGTGGCGTTTGGGCAGTCTACAAGCAAATGAGAGGGAAAAAAGCTGAAACAACAATGAGGATTTCTTTGTGTTGATTCAGCCCATTATTGCTTGTCAAGACTTTGATTTGGAAAAGTTGTTTCTGCTGCTTCTCACACTTTCCATTACAGCAGTTCATTTGAGACTGCAACCAGACCGTTTTAACCCCAATCTCTTATCTGTCTGCTCTGCGGCCCTGCTTCTTCTCAGTATGAACTCTCTGCCCACTGTGGCGTTCGCTGCTGTGTTTTCACAGGAGCAGAACAGGACCCAAATTGCTAGGGGCAACTTAAAGTGAGAGGCTTTGAAGAGGAGATGAAAAAAAGCTGTACCTGGCAACGCACAGTGCCATTAATCCCATAATGGTACAGCTTCCTCTATCAAAGAGAGGTCTGAAGGCTTCCCGGCAAGCCACCACACAACTCTCAGCTAACTCATTACATCCTTTTTGCCAGCAGGGAAAAAACCTAATAAGGCTCAGCTGCACTGAATTGCACTGAAAGGACCAGAGTAAAACTGAGCAAGGGAAAAACTGAGACAAACACAATAGAATGAAAAGTGGGACTTAGTTTAGAATGGAGGCTAAAAGAGGCACAAACACTGTACTAAAATACACTCAGAGCAATAAAAGTACTTCACCAGTTCATACTTTTAAGTTGAGCTGAGCAGATGTTTAACATTTGAGTGAACGGAAGGTTTGGAGGAGACAAGGCCCAGATTTGCACTCAGGGGCTGCATTTTTTCCATCTGGACTTCAACTCTTCTGGGTCAAAAAGAGCAAAAGAACAATGGAATTGAATGGACATTAGCCATGAAGGCCTTTTTTCCCCTCCTTTTGCTCACTGGAATACCAGAAAGTTCCACGTCAGTCTTTCTGGCCAAAGTTTTAAGGGTCAGACAGAAAAAGAAAATAACATAAGCTATGGGAGAGAAGCTGGGGAAGGAAGGAAAGAGCACAAAAAGGGAGGAGGAGATGGAAAGAGAAGAAAGGGAGAGAAGGTTGGGCAGTTCGTCCACGTCTGTGCAGCGCAGACTGTTGATAATGGGACTGAGGTTGATGGCAGGCCGACAGCTCTTCTCATGGAACAGCTGAAATGTGGTTTAACCACTCGCTGGCTTTCTCATGCTATGGCTCCAGACAACAGGCGTGCTTTAAAGACCCTAAAATGATCTTTCAATAATAGCCATGGCTCTGACACGTTTTTCTTTTTTCTGCATAAAGAAATTATATTGATTGTAGTGGTCAAAAGAGTGTCTTGGGCATTCTTGAAGCCAAAAACCTCCCATGCAGACATACAGGGGAGCACTTTTTGGCCCAACTCCTATTACAAGAACGTTTTGGCTCTGAAATTGTTTGTTGGCCGTGTCTTTGCATATTTTCAGATACACATGTTCTCACTCACAAAATCCCCCGATATATCAGGAATATGTTGACGACCACCAACTCCCCACACCACTGCCAAGGAAGAGCTCTTAAAATCACTCGCTTTTTTACATTGCAGCATTATTATCGATCATGCTTATGTGTCTCAGGATATGTGTTTATGTAACCACGTGGGAGGGGAGCTCACATTAATTTGCTGATGGGTTAAAAGGGCCACACGTGTTTTAAACGTCCTGTGGCCTTGTAAATACCTTCCAGTGATTCATTGCTGACAGACGCTCTGCAGAGGCAGACGCAGGCCTGTGGAGAGTTAGAGGGGAGGGGGGAGTTAGCGGACAGGGGTGGAGGGTGGGATGGTGGTTGGTGTCTGCTTTATATTGTTTCCTTCATTGCATTTGCTAAAATCAAGACACCATGGTGCTTAATATTCAAGTCTGCTCCTTTCATGCTGCAGAAGTTGCAGAAGTTCTGCGGGTATCTCATTGATTTTCTGAGCTCGAAAGATTCAATGAAAGGCAGTGACAAAGAGGAGAAAGTGACAAAGCAAAGGAGGGAAAATTACTTTACTCCCTCATGCAAGGTCTGCTTCCTGTCTGGAAATCATTAGTAATGCTGGGGCCAGACTTGGGGGAGAGTGGAGGGGAGGAAAGAGAGAGATGAGACAAAAGAGGGACACAGGAGAATTGACAAGGATGCCACCGCCACAGGAAATGTCAACCTCCACCCCTTTTTTTCATGGTCAGACACGGGATGATGAAGATCAGATAGATTGTAAATCTTTTGAAAATACAGGCTGAACTTTCTCACAGCTGCTTGTGCTTTTTACTTTTTGATACATATTTCCTTTAGCTACCATAGTTCCACGTGCAACACTTACCATTCAAAGCCCTATCAAAGTCTTTTGGAGGCCTTGAACCATCATTTGTCCCAGATTCATGACTTCAATGATTGAAGTTCAGAGTGAAATGACATTACATCTTAACATAAGAACTTTTATGATCTTTCTTCACTAGAACATGAACATAATTACAAAAGTCACCATAAAGCCCACCATTGCTTTTTCACAATTAGGTCCAAAATTAAAATGGAAAATTAATAAACTGATCAGATGCATCCTCCTCCAGTGAGACACTATAGGGTGAATGTCTCTCCAACACTATGTAAAGTTCACCTTCTTTTCACCTCAGGATGACCTCTTTTGTTGTCTTTGTGCGACTGTGTACCAATTCTTGCCACATTTGCACTGATTAGTGTCAGTCCACTTCTTGTGAATAAAGCCTGTCCCATTTTCTTGTAAGCTGGCATACAGCAATGTGATACTGGCCATGTTCCCCAAATGAAGCCACACTGAACTGAAACATTATGAAAGAGAATAGTTTATTATGCGAATAATACAGATGTTTGATTCAACAATTAATATACCCAATACCCAAATATTAAAACCACTGTTTTAAAGGGAATGACATTAGTAAATTATAGGGTGAACATGGTCTGTCTGTAATAATTATTAAAAACAAGTGGAGACACAAACAAAAACCAATTGCAAAGAAATATCAGTGTTTCATCTCAGCAATGTATCAATTTTAGGAAAAGGTCATAAAAAGTCAGATCATGTTTTCTAAGCTGCAGGGCACTGAGTGAATCATTTTGTAACATCAAGGTCTGATTTCCAGCTTGGTGTGATCTGTAGGATTTCCCTGTGAAGTGAAAATGATAAGGGGAATACCTTGTCTCCCATAAAAGCAAGTTGCATCTTCTTTGATGGAATAAGAAATGCTGATACTGATGATGTAGAGTTTGCATGGTCAAGTCCTGTTCCAGCATGCTCTGTTGACAGCCCTCTGGGTTTAGTATGCACACATACACAAGTGTGTTGTTTGAGGAGCCTGTGTGTGTGTGTGTGTGTGTGTGTGTGTGTGTGTGTGTGTGTGTGTGTGTGTGTGTGTGTGTGTGTGTGTGTGTGTGTGTGTGTGTGTGTGTGTGTGTGTGTGTGTGTGTGTGTGTGTGTGTGTGTGGTGGGGGGCATCTTCTTAGAGCAGGCCATCCCTGGGGCCTGTGGACACATCTGAGCAGACTGGTAATGAAAGAACCGACGCCTGGGGCACAGCAGGTTGTCTCATGCATCGTCTTCAGAGGCTCATCCCAGCTGCAAAAGCTGTGAAAAGCCTTGAATTTCAACTTTAAAAAACTGTTTGCATTTGATCATAATTCCTTGTCTTGAAGTTAGAGTGACCTTCATGTTCACAGGCAGATCTTGGTTGAGCATGTACCCATTATTTCACCACTCTTAATGTTGACACATAGCAATAAATCTCCACAGTGTACAGCCCTGCATCTCCAAATCCAAAATCCTTAATAATAATATTAATGCCACTTGTAGTTTATTCTGCTGCTGTGGTCACGAATTGTTAGTTAATGTCCCAAACAATAATCCCTGAAAATCTCTTAGATTCCTGTTTCCTGGTTTTATTTCAAAATCTCATCATCAACAACTCCTGGGCCTGATTATGACTCACAAAGTAGCAGTAATTCTTGTCTTTAAAGTAATGCCGACGCCATTAAATTCTCATAGAGCTTAGTTTGAGATCCCTCTCTCTTCTGGCTCACATTAAAAGCTGCTGAAACGTTTATGGACAAAGGTTGATGGACTGATGGCAGGACACCAATGCACATGTGCATGTATATCTGTTTATGTGCTTGTGGTCATGGGTCAAAGCACGGAGATAAGGTTCAGTAATCAGCAGTGAAACCTCTTGTTGTTTTGTGCGCATTGCCGTTCCTTTAAACAGAGCTGCTACAGTGGCTTTGTAGATAATTCTGAATGTTCCAGCCTGCACGTGCCAGATGTGAGGAGTTCACAACACAAGTACCTCTATGAAAAGTGATAAACTGAATTTCAAATACTTTCCAGCATTGGCAATTAATGTATCATACTACGAGACAAGCCCAACCCACCTGGCATCTAACAACAATCATAGATGCCTTTGATTGTTTGCAAGCTCTATTTGACCCAGGAGTGTTTTACATCTCTAAATCCAAAACGACGGCAGAGCGCTGCTGCCAAGTCTGCAGTCAAGGTTTTCGTTGGATTGAGCTTTCCGCTGCGCTTAGATAAGACAGCCTGACACAGCCAAGATTACTCAGTTAGTCGAAAAGACTGGAACAACGTGTCCTCTGGATCTACTGTATGTTCAGACCGGAGCTCTTTGTTTCAACGCCTCCCGCTACAGAACATACTCCAAGTGAGACAAAATGGCAGACATTTTGCATGGAAAACTGCATCTAGACGTTCAACATTGTGTGATACAATTCCAGGCTCTAAGTGCTGACTTATGAAATCACCCTTTTGAGTGTTTTTCAGGTTTTTTCCGCTTCACAGCAACAGAACAAGAATAAAAAAGAAACATTAAGAGGCCGAGCTATCCCGTCCAACTCAGTTCCCTTGTGAATGGAAGAGATTTCCAGCTTGGTCATACTGTATGCAAGCACTGTAACCACTGGACTGAAGCTGTACAGTGTGTCAAAGTGGTGCCTGTTTTGTGGACAGGGACTATAATTACTGCTTGTGTTGAGAGTCCCTCTGAGCCGTGATCCCTGTGACCTGACGTAACCTGGATTTACACTACATCAGCACATCTCTTTCTCTTGCTCTCTCTCTCATTCTCAAAGACACACACTGGTGAAAACCTTTGAAAGATTTAAACCTGTGCACCTATTACTTTTACTCACAGATACAGTATGTGCACATGTAGAGGTGCACATGCAACTTGTGCACTTGCTTTAATACACTTAAAACTCAAACCTTTGCTTTATTCACACCTAAAAACATACAAATATAAACAAACAACAAAGATACAGCACATAAGCATCATACACATGTACACAGACCATATAAACCAGGCCAGAGTCATTTTCAGCTCCGGCCAACTGATGGTTTTGGGTCAGTTTCATCATCCTGGTCATGATGTTCAGGTCAAGGTCTGCTGCAGACCAGTTGCTCCCAAATCATTTGTTAGCAACTGCGGCTCAAATCCGCCCTTCAATTATTGTGGCACCAAGAGGGAAGGAGCAACTTTTGGCTGTATGCATGACAAGCAGATTGCTGGGTCTCTGAGACTGTGTGTGCGTGTGTGTGTGTGTGTGTGTGTGTGTGTGTGTGTGTGTGTGTGTGTGTGTGTGCGTGTGCGTGTGTGTGTGTGTGCGTGTGTGTGTGTGTGCGTGTGTGTGTGTGTGTGTGTGTGTAAAAGGTCAGGGAGTTTGTGTGGATCTCCACACAGTTTGAGTTTGAGAGAGAGTGTGTATGTGTGTCAGCTGGGTTGTGGCTGTGTTAAGAAATAGAAGACTGCATAAGGCAGCAGGATTCTCCCACTCACTTCGCCAGTACAGTAGATACATGCTCCTCCGTTGTATTTTAGATGCACACTGTTGATACAGTACTTCAATGGCAAACAAATGACCACGGTGATTCATTACTTTTAAACAGTAAATGTAGTACAGTGGTATGCAGTGGCAGCCATGGAATTTCCCATGATGCATCCAGTAAAAGCTAATGCAGATGTTGCTTATGCAGCAGCCAATATTGTTTCTTTCTCTGTTGCAAATGGCATAGGCACATTGTATTATGGTATCCAGATCATTTCGAAGGAAAAAAGTCATGTAACGATGAACCAACAGCAAGAAATGAGTACATTGTTTAATCTTATAGTACAGTGATTCCCAAACAAGTAGCTCAACTGAAGAAAATTACAATTTGATTAAAAAATATATCAACAGAGTGTGTGAAAACTACTAGTTAGCTAAAAGTAATCGATAAACAGATGAAATAGATAGCGAAAAGTAACAATAAATGGTTGAAATAGCTAAAACCAATGGATTAACAGTTGAAATAGTTAATAAATGGTTGAAACTTCCAGCTTCTGCCACTCCTGATGCAAACTTGATCAAACTGACCTAAATATTGACAGTTCAAGTGTATGAAAACAGTATTGTAACAATATTCACTTTTATAATCAACTGTTAAATTCCAGTTTTTAACACATTTGGAGCATGTTGGGAACGTCAGACAACAAGTCTTGCAAACCACTGTTATGGTAGATATTGCATGACCAGAATAAAACGTTTCAGACCAAAGTATCACTACTTTTGGAGTAGGTCTTTTTTGTTTCCTTAGTGACATAAACATTTCCCTATGGCTTGTCCCTTCAGACAGTTTGTGTAATTTTGTCACATGGGTTTGCGCTAACCCTTGCTCCATGACCTTTCACTTTCTGCCTAAAAGCGACCAGTTAAATATCTTATTTGAACAACCTCACTAAATTGTTACACCCAAGTGTTTAGCCTCTAGCCCTCCACCTCTAAACCTTTGCCCTTTGCCTCTCTGGACTTCAATCAATGTCTCTTGTTCTGTCTTCCGCACACTGCGTCGTGTTCTCTGCCTTTGATTCACTGCCACAGTTAAAATCTATTTTCTCTCAGAGTATAGCCATTTTAAAAACTAATCATAGACAGAGTATTTTGAAAGTGTATCCACCCAAACCTTTGAACTGTGTCCTCTCATCCTCCAGGCTCCCTGCTAGCAGCACCATGAGGTCAGCCTGTCTCTCTCTGCTCCTGGTCACTGCCTGCTGGGCTCTGCCCTTCCGCCAGTCCGGCTTCCTAGACTTCATGATGGAGGATGAGGCGGGATCAGGTTTGCCTGAAGAGACTCCAGATTTAGTCCACACTTCCATGCCTCAAGGACCCAAGTGCCCCTTCAGATGCCAGTGCCACCTGCGCGTGATCCAGTGCTCTGACCTCGGTAAGACAAGGCACCTCCCACTGATGCTTCATATGGTTGTGTATAATCCCACATAGTCTCTCAACATGTGTGGGATTCTGTATTTGCTTTTTAAACTATTAATACCTATAATTCGGTTCAATGTGCAGCATTTTAGAGTGAATGAATCATTAACCATACTGATTCTGAGGCAAAGGTGTAATTACTGGAAACAAAGGGGGAAAAATAGCTTAAACACCATTTATTTTGTGTGTTACCAGAATTTCATAGTTGTATTGTTTTCAGCATACAGGTGCAGTGGCGTAAGGTAGTTACAACGGGCCCCAGTGCATGCTATTATGATGGGCCCTAGCCACACTAGCTACTAGTTATGAAGCAGGCACACCAGCCTGTGTATATATTTTACCAACAATGTGTTGGATTGTACAGTCGAATGAGTTACTTGTATAGTATTGGAATTAAAATAAGCATATAATTTTGTAATAGATTGCTACTGACTATTTTATCCAAAAAAAGAAAAAAAAAAAACCATGACAGAGATGGGTTTGCCTTTTCGAGGACATATATAGCAAATGGCACCATCTTTAATTTAATGCGAGTTCTCACATTTTTCTTTCTTTTTTTTTCTATTATTTTTACCTGAATGTGTTAGAGCTGGAATTCAGTAGATTACTTTCTTGGTTAATCAATCAATTATTTTGCCTGTAAATGTCAGAAAATAGAGAAAAATGCCAGAGCCGAAAGTGACGTCTTCAAATTGCTTGTTTTGTCCAAGCACCAGTCCAAAACCCAAAGATATTCAATTTCACAATGATATAAAACAGAGAGAAGCAACAAATTTACTGAATCTTAGTGTTAGCAAAACTACAACGCTAAGATTACAGCCTCAAAAATCTGCTGCTGGTGTTTTGCAACCATAATACTTATTATAATAATGAATGTGCTTTTAATCTTGAGACACATAACTTTACAGTAAAGACTATCAGTCATCATTTGTTCTGATGCTACATGTAGCCCATAATCCTTAAAATGAACCACATGAATTATAACGTTGAGACTGAATGTAACAAGCTTCTTGTTCACATCCATTTTCTTCATCCACTCCTCCATTTGGTGTTCTGGCCTGGATTCCAAACAAATGAGCTCACTTTGATGGATCAGACGCTGAGGTCAAATGGGTGTCTGCAGTAGTTTTGCTGTACTTTTATTGTGCTGAGTGACATTGCTGGTTTTTAAGAGCAGAAAAAGTCACTGACTTCACAAGCTTGGCCGTCTCCATCGTCCACCCAAACCCACAGCGTCAGTAGAGATGTATATTATGTCCTCCAGAGAACATGACACCGATGTTGATACCTTAAATGCTCACAGATGCTGTGTGCCTTATTTCACTTCCTGTAACAGTTATTTTTTTATTTATTTGTTCTTTCCCAGATTTAACAAGCTGAAATGTTCCAAAACGTGTTTCTCAATCTAAAGCTTACTCACCAAGCTTGAAAGACTACAATTACTTTGTCAGCTTTTTTAATTCAGCGCAGTCACAACAATTTACTCAGTTGTCATCTTCAATGTTTGGAGCGTATCCAGTCTGTTTGTCTAATCTAAAGTACAGTATATACAACAGCTTGAGTCATCTCACAAACTTTGTCAGAGAAAAGTCCCTGACCTCATTTATTCTTGTATATTAAATAAAAGTGCTTCGCTACGCTGTTGGGTTTGGTTGGGTTTTTTGGCTCTGCTTTTGTTTGGAAGGCAAAGGGTGTGAGCTTCAGTGAGACAGATGAAGAAGAGTGGGAGTGACACAGTTGCACAAACTGGGAGGATGAAATTAAAAAAGGAGTAGACAGACATAACCAGCTCATAACCAATTTGGTTTGGTAAGCTTAAGGAGGGCCAGGGTTGAGACGGTCACAGAGCAATCACAGAAAGTGTAAAGTGGAAGCAGAGCATGCAGATAGACAGGCAGACCCAGATAGGCAGGTGGCTCAACAGTCAGAGCGACAGACAGTTGGAGAGAGTGATGTTCAGGAAAAGGCCTGTTCCATTACATCAGTCCTCCAGCCGGGGCCCCAGTCAGCAGCAATTTCCCCAGAGATGCAGCTCCACGGCTGGATTCTCAACTCCTGCATCAGCACTGTTGGCCCCGAGTCTCCATCTGTTCCCCAGACCTGCTGGCATGAGCGCAAACACACACTCACACATTGAGACACACACAGGATTAAAACATATATGTATATATTTGGATACACAGGCCTGGGCAAGACAGAAGAGTCTGCTCACCATCCCAAAGCAGCCTTTCGCTTTTGTAATGTTGATTTTTCTCCGTGAGTTTGCAGCTGGCAGGATGACAGCTAAAAACATTCAGCAGAGAAAATTTAGCCTAGGGTTCAAATGAGTTGTGATTATATTTGCCAACTCTGTTAGAAAGAGGTTTATCTGTTGACTGACACAACAGCCTGTTGTTCTTGGTTACATGTATTAAGATTTACCCAGTTGCACAACCAGCAGCTTCTCTGATTTAAAAATGTACCTTTTATAAGAAGTGATTGTGTAAGGTGTGTAGTTGGTGGACATGCACATCACATCTCCCCACACTTCTGCATGGCCTACCAAAAAAATCCAAACTTACTCAAATCCCATGAGGCAATCAGGCCTTTGCTGATGCAGCCAGATCGACTTGTCTTGACTGGCCACAGCGCCAGACAAGGAGAGGACATTACATAAACACTGTCATTAATGCTTGGAAGTGCTGAAAATGAGTCCAGTCCAAAGCAATCATATGCTTGACATCCCAATCACCTTGCTTTAAAATGGAGTGATTAATAGTGACCATAATAGCGGGGGCAAGGCTTAAAGTCCTATTTATTTTGTTCATTTCCTGCCAAGTGGCTATCAGCTGAAAAGTGAGATGCTGACTGAAAAATGACATTCAAATAATTTATATGCACCAGTCAGTTCATGTTATTGTCATCATTGCACTGATTTTTATCACAGCGGTAATAACTTTGTTTCATACGACCGAATATTTGTCTGAAAAGCTGTAGTGTTGCAGTAACTGGATGTTACAAGACTTCCTCTCTGTAGTACCAGTATGAGGGGAGTATTTTGACCAGGTTGTTTTATTTTTTTATTATTATCTGCGTTAATTTTGATTTTAAAAACTGCTGAACATATTAAAAATGAATATTCATTGGAAACATTTAAAGTTGTGTTTTTTCCCCACTTATTTTAAGATACTCTGGTGTATAATCAATAGCTCATTTGTGTGTTCCACCCATTTTTCCATTCATTTTCTGTTACGGGAAGCATTTTTCGAGCTTTGTTTGTCACAAGATTACCTAGTTTACTGTAAATTGTCGTGAAGAGTGTCTTCTTGCAGCAGGAAATGCAACAAATTGGATGCACAAGGACATAAAATGTGGGTGAAAATGTGGTTTTAACACATCTTTTTAAACAAATCTGAGTGTTACTCTGCGTAAATCTGTAAAAACTGAACCAATTAGCCTTACATATTGATATATGACACATCTTGACATCTTTAACAGACCCATTTTAAACTGTTTACAATGGCTAGAAACAGTATTCCAGTGATTTAGTTTTGCATTTGGTGCTCGCAAGAAAAAAAGAATATTTAAAATGGAAGCAGCAAAGACTGAGAGAGTCTGACTTTTAGAGAAGACCAATAAAAAAGAATGTGTGTGCAAGTACTGTATAGAGGTATACAGTGTGGTGCTGTAATGATGGTGGTGACCACAAACATCTGTGATGGTTTGTAGGTCATCCAAGCCGACAGAAAAGAAAGCTTAGCTGGAAGTAATGTTTGGGTGAGCCAAACAGGAGTCGTCACGAGCTTTTAGGACAAAATGTGTCCAGGCGTACGTATGTGGGCTGGAGATACAGAGTGTAAGCCTCTTTGTTAAACAGTTTATTCAACGCCTCTTCCTCTGAAATGTAAACTGCCCATTATGAATGTATTTTTTGAGTTACCACGGATGCAGAAGAGCATACACCATAACTCCCAGCTGTCTTCGCTCAATTTTTGTTAAAAACAGTCCACTCAACCAAACAGGCTTTCACTACAGATGCCATTTTCTGGGTCACATCAGCCATGACGTGCCATGAAAAAGTCCAAGCAAAACAATTTAGCGTGAGCTCAGTGTCCAGGTATGTAGTCGCTTACTTAGTCTAAAGGAAATTAGTTTTAAGGTCCATTTCCACCATGTGCGCCTCGGAGCACATCAAACAGTTATTCGGTCCCTTTGGAATGTCATTCTGCTCTAAGTCCCTATCATTGAGACTTTATGTTGCATGCTACGTTGAGAAAGCAGACTTTGTTATTTCAGCGTGTCGCTACTGTAAACTGAAATCCAACTGAGCCCCGCCCACTTCAAACTAATGACAGAAGCAAGGACAAAAATACAGATATGAAAATCTCTCAACAAAACTGCTCCAACTTTGGCAGGAAATGTTGTGTTCATTGCTTAAAGTGAGAAACTTAATGACATATAACATAACAGGCATTCTCTAACCATGGTCATGGCGACGAGTAGGAAGCCAGTTTGTATCCGTTTCCTGCTGAGATCAGAGTTTGGTTAACCTCTCGTCACCGCCTCATCTCAAACTCAGTTTTCCATCATCCATCACTCTGATGGATTTATTGCATTTGTATGCTTCTAACCCTCGTACCCTACATCTAATCAAACAATGTCTCATAAAAATTCACCATCAGGTCTGAAGGCAGTTCCTGGGGACATCCCAGACGACACCACCCTGCTGGACCTGCAGAATAACAAGATCACTGAGATCAAGGAGAATGACTTCAAGAACCTCAAAGGACTGCATGTAAGAGACATTTTACTTCCATCTGTAGAGCGTCATGTCTTTGTATTATTCCTGATGTTGAGTAATGTGTTATTATGTAACATTAACTCCAGCTATGGGGAAACATCTTGTTTTTAAATGATTCATTCATTATCAGGTCGTTCCTGATTCGTTCCTTAGTAACTTGTGTACCGTTACCAATGCATTACTAATGACTAATGACAAATGCCCATTCTAAAACATGGACCCCACTTCACCTCCCATCCCAAAACTCTCTCATCCTCCTCCATAAAGCCACCTATAGCACTCTTTTCCACCCACCTTTACCATCACTTCACCACCACCACTCCCCCAGTCACCAGGTGCATGGAAACTATTCACCTGTAGGCCTTACACCCTCAAGCCTTCAAACTCCTGTAGATTTCTTGCTTGCAATAAATACCTCTGTCTGACGGCCAGAGCTGTTTCCACTATAATGTAACCAGCCTCTTAAGGGAATGGACCACATACCTCACATTGCCTCGCGTATGCTTGCATGAGAGTGGAACAGCAGGAGTGAGATTCCTCTGAAAATGCATTAGGGATAACTCCAGAGTGGACTTTATCCTTTTTTTGGACTTGGCCCCTCCATCTTGACGGCACAGGCACCGGGTTGGAGTATCTAACAGCTGCTTGTTTTTGTAGAATCTCATCTGGAAAGTTTTTACTGTCCCATGGTGCATTTGTAGCAATGAATGTTTCTGAGTGGAAGAAAAACTGTGAAAGCCACTAAGGTGTAAAGTTTCAAATAAAGTTCAAATTCCATAATAATAGAACTTTAAACAGTGATGTGAACAGACAGACTGAAATCCTTGAATTCATCTTTTGATGCAGCATTTCCATTACCCCAAAGTGTTGTAGTTGTAGTTGTGTTCTACTACACCATGAAACAAGAATAAAAATGAACATTTAACACTAGTATCTCATCTCCCTGATATTCTTCCTTATAGGCTCTGATCCTGGTGAACAACAGAATCACTATCATCCACGCCAAGGCCCTCAGCCCTCTGACCAAGCTGCAGCGTCTCTACCTGTCTAAGAACATGCTAAAGGATATGCCCGCCAACATGCCCAAGAGCCTGCAGGAGCTGCGCATCCACGAGAACGAGATCACCAAGATCAAAAAGGCCTCCTTCCAGGGCTTGTCCCACGTCATCGTCATGGGTATGAAAATAAAAACACTTTCTGATTCGTTTAAAAATGCAGATATTTATTTGGAGGTTTGACAGTGGATGGCACACATTTTTCAGAAGTAGGTCACATCTTCAGAGGTATGTCCGTGAGCTTGCGAATGGCTACAGTTCAGCAGGAGTGAAACCAGTGTTTAAATTGAATATTTCCACAGTCTGTGCCGGGTTTTCTAGCAAAATCACGACAAACAAGGTTCCTCTCTTCTGTGAATGAATGTCAAAGTATAAAGTTCAATCATCTGCACTTTTGAAGATGCAAAAGTCGTTGCCTCTGAAGATGCAACCTGCTGCTGGAAAATAGGTGAAATAAGCTTTAGATATTTTTTTCTGTAAGGTTGTTGTGTGTTGGCAGTGATATGTGATGAATGAGGTCACAGATGGGGCTACGTACAGTACTTTCTGCATTTGCACTTTCATGGGAAGAGCTACTACAGTGCTCAGATAAACATGTAAAGTTCCTCTCATAGTCTTTGCTCAATGTTGATCAAAGTGTTACAGAAATAAGTTGAGGATTATTTGAGAATTTATTGAAATATGCACCTCTACATATATTCAGTAGTGTTCCAAATTTTCCAAGGCAAACAATGGAGCCGCTTGAATCATGAAAGTTAAGTGTTTGCAAACACTGGCCTTCACTGGGAAGGATGTAAACAGTCATTTTATCCAGTCGTTTTATTTATTGTTCGAGTAGGTACTTGCGTGGGAAGGGTAAATTTGATTGATTTTCGTTTGGAAAGAAAAGAAAAGACCAGAAGGGAAAGTTTGCTTCTTGGCATTTCACCGTTGCGAAAAGATTTACACGTCACAGTCTGGAAGTGATGAGACTGCTACAAACTGTGGTAGCCTGTTAATGCATGGTTACACGGCATATGTTGTGTTTTGTTTTTTCACAAGAGCCACAGATTATTTGTCCTTTTATCCTCCTTCCCCTTCTTTTGCTCCACTTGTCACTTTGACAACTCATCTCCGACTTGCAAAACTTTGTTCCACAAATTAAAAACTGTTGTTCTGTCATTGCTCATCTAAAGCTCAAAGTGTGGATTCAATCACTTAAAATGCAATGATATGAGAATTATGATCTGTGACAAATCAGGGAATCTGGCGTGGAGAAATGCTGCCTTGCAAACACAAGCTATTCTCTTGCCCAAGACTTTGTTTACTCATGACTCAGCTCTATGTTCCCGTAACACACCAGGAGAGGAATTAACTCCATAGACGTGATCCATTACTGCTGTTCGCTCTTTCCTTCTGTGCACTCAATTGTTTTTTCATTCTTTTTTTTTTTTTTTTTGCAGAGCTCGGGTCCAACCCTCTGAAGAGCGCAGGAATCGATGCCGGTGCTTTCGCTGACCTGAAAAGGGTCTCCTACATTCGCATTGCAGACACTAACATTACAGACATCCCCAAAGGTAAAACTCTAATATCTATTTCCACAAATAGTTCCGAAATAAAGGAATTTGCCTTAATCCAAGTCTTATCCAGTCAGGTTCAGCCAAAAACAACCATCTTCTGTCAAAAGAATGCATGCTTGGATTTAAGTCTGCAGCGAAACAATGGGCTCTATGTGAAAAAACACACAAACTGCACTGCATAGTAATTCAAAACTAGCCTATCTCAGGGTGGGAACATGTTTAGTAAATGAAATAATAATAAGAATCCTTTGGATTTAATAGACTTGGAAACAGCCACTCCTTGATAGTTGATCTGCACTTTTTGAGTTGAAATTGAATGTTGCAAATTGCTAACTATCCGTTTCTATGTAAAAGTGGCTCCATAATGTCATATAAGTTTCTAAGGTTAAGTCCCTGTCTTGTGGGTTGTCAGGTCTGCCCAGCTCTCTCTCTGAGCTCCACCTGGATGGAAACAAGATCACCAAGGTGACGGCTGGCAACCTCCAGGGCCTGAAGAACCTGGCCAAGTAATAAGAGTTATGATTCTTATTAACCTTATCATTTCTTTTTTAACGTTAAGATTTAAAGCAACACTATGTAACTAGTAAGTGGCAATTACAATGTAATTGTGCAGTGAATTTCCCTTAATTTCCTAAGATTCCTCTTGAGTCATGTGTCCTTGTGACGTACAGTGTGTTTACTTCTTGTTTTATTGTTGTTTTATAACCATTTAAATCTTTATCTGTAGCATACTAACACGTAGCACAGGTAGAGAGTCATAAAGTCATCAGATTGACTGAATAATGTCAGTTACACAGCTCTGTCTATCTAAAGTTAGCTAACATTAGCCACCATAAGCTGCTCACACCAGACCAAGTATGGTTGTAGCGGAAAAAACCCTGACTGTATTTAGCAAGGTGCATTTTATTACTCATAAATTCAGCTTTTTCTTTATAAGAGGAAGTTTGTGTTATTTTAACTTTAACTAATAATGTCTGTTACGCAGCTGTATCTAAAGTTTGCTAACATTAGCTAACATTAGCCACCTAAGCTACTACCAGACCAAGAGAGGGTATAGTGGGAAAAAATCCTGAGTTTATTTTATCAAGTGGCATTTTATTTCTAATGAATTCGAATAAGATTGCATTATTTCATCTTTCAAAAGTTACACAGTCTCGCTTTAAAACTCCCCTTTGGAAACACGAGAACATGCATTTCTTATTCTGTTTATGTTATCTCACAGTTTTTCATGCTATCTCGTGTTTTCATTCTCTGGTCTGACATGTATTAGCTTTACTTGGAACGCTACCTCTGGTATTACTGTTTATATGATTTACTGTATAACGAAACCTAAGACCTAAACAGTAGTTTTTGGATAATGAAAATAACTGGTTTGCTCATAAAATTTGGATGCACTGTGTTTATAAGATCACTGCTCAGATTGTGCCAAAGATGGCATACCAAACTAGAACAAAGAGGGCTTTGATGCAGCATGAGTAGAGTATGTTGGAAAGGATATGAGCAAAGGATGGTTTTTATTTTCCATTCGCTAATAATTAAGAAACTGGGAAAGCAATGGCTTCAATGTCAGGTGTAGATTCTTTTTGGTATCCTCATTTCCTCAGATCTTCACTATATTATTAGCTAATGATAATTTTGGAAGCCAGAGACAAACGTTGATGTCACTACCTTGGTTTCTTCACTCATGCCATTTGTGCTTGTTCTTCTACACGTTTGCACATTTCCACGTCTCATCTACTTGCTGGTTTTCCCTGCAGGCTGGGTCTGAGCTACAATGAGATCAGCTCTGTGGAAAATGGCACACTGACTAACGTCCCCCACCTGCGAGAGCTGCACCTCGACAACAACGCTCTGACCAGTGTTCCTCCTGGCCTGTCCGACCACAAGTACATCCAGGTAGATGCTGGTTTGATTAACGTTATAATTGCAGTACTTGTACATCTCAGTGGTATTAATCCAGGTTTTAATACACAACATGATCACAGGAAGACTGTTTTTGTACCCATGTAGTTCCAGCAAATTAACTCTGCTTGAGCATGATAGTTATGTTTCTCATTTTCTTACAGTGTGATCACACACAGCTCGTTTTCTCTGATCTAAACCATACTGAAAGAGTTTATTCTGTTACATTTTTGCATTTGGTTTGTTTAGGTTCACACTGCCTGATTACAAGTCAACCAAGGCTTCCATAACAAAAGTCACATGGATTCATTTAGTTTGTTTATTGAGTGGAGTGTTGGTAGCCTGTCATACTACAATGTTACAGATTTTAGCAGTAGGGGGGAGTGTAAACAGACCTGATTCCAGACCCTTTAACTTTAGTTTGGCTTCAGTTTATTACATCGTTTCAATAGGCTTCTAAAGCCTGAACTGCTGCAACAATCCCATCCCATTAAAAACCTTTTTGAGGTAATTTCCTGTAGCTGGTTGGGGTTATATATTCACTCCTAATGAACCGCAGCACTGTACACCTGTCAACCATCTTTTTGCTGTTATTTTGTGAGCACCCAACTTTTAATGGCATTGTCCTCAGCAGCCATAACAAACCAAACTATGGGAAGAAATGACCCAGTGAGTTTGGAGAAATAGCTCCCAACAAGCTGTTTGTGCTAAATTGAGGTTTCTCCCAGTACAGATTGGGACACTGCAGTAGAAGTAACAGGATATACCAAAATACACAGGGTTTAAATATGAATGTGGGAATATTTGAATATAACAACCAACCCTTTCAAATTTGGTATGTTTTATATGAAAACAAAAGAATACAAAACTATAACTTCACAATCACAGCAGAAGAAGGTCAACATGGTTCCACTGAAAGCAGGTGCTCAGTAGGGTTTTTATTTTAGGAACTACATGCCCAAAGGGACTTAATGAGGTGCTTAGTTGCTTAGTGCTGTTTTTTATATTTTTAGCTCTTTTTGTTCTTTGTCTTTTGTCCTTCGCATGTTCCATTGTATATGAATGCAATAGTGATTCATTATGACCTTTTCTCCATGTACAGTTTGGTGTTTTTGGATCTAGTGGCTTTGGAATCTGTAATTAGCATTATATTGTCTGTCCCAGTGAGTTTGTGGCACTTCCCTCCTTTTGTTCTTATTTCTAGGATCCTTCTCAACCCCCTCAGTGCTGCATGGCGAGGGCTACTCTGCTCAAAACACAGTGCTCAGCTGCATGATTGTTTTTAGCCACTCTTATGTTCATATATGCTTTTCATGTGCTTCTGTTCTTTATGCGCATCTAAAGCCGTGCTTGTTCTCAAGCATCAAGCAGCATAAACTCTTTGTTATTTAGTCCTTTTCCTAATGTTTTTAGTTAGACAGAGAGAAAAGAGAAAAAAATTCAATCTGGTTTTCTTGAGCTGTTATTATTCACTCGGTGACTTATTATTATCTTTATCTGCTTTATTTTGGAAAAACTAAATTATTGCCATGCACGTCCCACTCAGTGACCAAAGGTTGTCATTATTTAAATCCCTTCTCTAGGTGGTCTACCTCCATGCCAACAAGATTGCTGCTGTGGGAACAGGGGACTTCTGTCCTCCTGGCATCAACAGCAAGAAGGCCATGTACTCTGGCATCAGCCTGTTCAGCAACCCTGTGCCTTACTGGGAAGTTCAGCCAATCACTTTCCGCTGCGTCTTCGACCGCTCCGCCATCCAGCTCGGCAACTACAGGAAGAAGTAGAGCATCCCGCGCGTCTCTGCGAGGAAGTGTGTGTTTGTAAATGAGTGTGTGAAAGTTTTGTAAGCGTGTGTGTTTGACCACAGCCCCACAACACTGACCCCTGCCAACACTGCCTCCCCACAAATGATGATGTCATTAATCCACGCACTCATTTCAAAACTTAAGTGGACATGGACCTCAAACACAACATATCATATTCATTATTTAGCTTCAAGGTTGGTGCAACAGTAGTACACACAGCTTGCAGCAAACACCAGCATACTATGTTGATGCTCTCACACACAGCACATCATTCATAGAAGCAGTTAAGCAACCGTTAACATTGCAAATACGTTCTCACATACATGCTGTAACATATTATTGTGCATAGTATGTGCAATTCATTCAGTGGACAAATTGAAATTCAGAGGTGATCCCTAACCAAAAAGATTTGAAATCTCACTCAGTGGAAAATGTTATAAATCCCAGTTTGATAAACTTTCAGCAATTGTATGAATTAAAGAAGAAGAAGCCTGTAGAGCAGGCAGCAAGGGGTTAACTTGTGTTTTACAACTGGTATACTAGAATGTACTAGATATTACCTGTGTACTAGGAATAGCATTCAGAGTGTAACATTACCACGCTGCACTCCTTGGAAGAACTCCGAGTTTCTATTTGTATTGTACTCAATTCAAGTAGAGATAAAAGCAACCGTGACTTCTATCACATTGTGATTTCTTGTGCTTACTTCAGTGTTGATTTAGTTCTGCGTGTTTGTACACTTTTTTTTTTTCTTCATCACATTTCATCCCTCTCCTAGTGTATGTCGTTCCATCCATAAAAAAAAAAATAAAAAAAAAAACCAAGGTGAAAATAGCTTCTAAAAAATGTAGAATAAACCATATATGTTTTAAACAGAAGCCATTCCCAAAGATTTATATGCATGCTCTTATTTTTTTTCCTTTCAACTTGAACCTGGTGCTTTCTGGAATCTCTTGTTAATGCGTGTATGTATTTCTCTCCATGTTTCCCTGCCCTTTATTTCCTTTTTTTAAGAGTCAAGAAAAATTGGAGGGTGTATGTGGACTGGCATGCACACTGCAACCATGTTGGTGTGAATGTTGTATGTATAGACGCTGTATATAAATGCTGTATAAAAACCTCTTATTGCTTAAAGGCACAAGCACTTACCATAGCTCAGACTTAATATATCAGCTACAAAGGTGTTCCTCTTTTTTTTCCGGAGCAGGGGCTCCAGCTAAGGTGTCCTAAACAAAATAAAAATACTAATGGAAAAAGTAGCCGTTTTTGATGGATGTAATGACCAGAACTTGCATTATTATATATAATAATGTGCATGGAGATTTGTGCTCCCGGTCACTGGATGTCACTGCAGTAACTACAGAACAAATACAAAGAGGGCAGCGGCTTCCTGGCGAACAAGGTCAAGAGGAGGCACAGGTAAAATGTACTGAGAAACAGGTGAGACAGTGATAGAAACCCTTGACAAAGGCTTGAAATGTCCAATAAGGTCGCCTTGGTTGACTCAAAGATATTCAAATACTGTGCTATTTTTATGGGATATTCGTGCATTTTAATGCTTAGCTTTGGTAAGGAACTGTCAAATAAAAAATAATTCACCATCCATACAGTAGATTTCTTGTCACATTTCAACAGATATTTCATAAGGTGTCTGCCCAGCTGACGCCTGCTTTTGAGATAGAAATGCACTTAAAAAGAAATCTGGCTTCAGACACATTTCGGCCTCATGGCCATGGGCACTTTTAAAAGTCATCCATCAGTTTCACTTTAATCAGACACTTTATCCGGTTTCTTTTAGCTTGGTTTTCTCATCTGGTAACAATAAGTCACATTACAGATGTTACAACACACCATCGAGACTGTACTCCTGTCAGAGAGTAAATATGGGTCGGATTCTTCTTCTACGTCCAACGTGACCAAAGAAAAATTATAACATGGGGGCCATTCATCAAGTTCATTCTCCCAGGATATGAATTTCATGGAGTATCAGTCTTGTAGGAATAGATGTGTCTTAGCTACTTTTTTGGCTTTAATTAAAACAGCATTGTAAATAAAATCAGTGACAGTGTCCTAGTTTTGCAAACTACAATAAAAAATAAACATTTTTTAACATTTCATGTAGTCCCACTGAGCCTTTGAGAGCTATTTTTCATTTTAAAAAATGAATTATATTACCAATGGGTGACATGCAGTACTTGTTCCAAGTGCAGTTTCACATTTATTTTCTATATTCCCTTATCCTGTGCAGGGTTCAGGGGGCTGGAGCCATTTCCAGCATGTATTGGCCAAGAGTCAGGTTACCCTCCATCACAAGATGTACTGTATACATTTAGAGGACACATATGCATCTATATATACAAACAGACAACGCATTCAATTTAGAGTCTCCAGTCCACCGTGTCTATGGTTTGTGGGAGAAAACGTTAGCTCCCTGAGGAAATCACACTGACATGGGGAGAACATGCAAACTCCACACTGGCCAGCAGGTTTAATAGAGTTTCTTGCTGTTGGGAGACAATGTGAATCACTGAGCCATCGTGCCAACACATCCACATCCCATGGTGAGTGAAAACAGTCTGCTGGAGGGACTAAAGAAAGTTTATTTCGCTTCTAGCTAGCTCTGAAGCCTCTAACTTATATTGACGGGTTTTGTGGACTGAGGTAAAATAATATTTGCACAAGGGCCATTTCTGGCCTCTGAGCCACTTTAATGGGAATATTTAGGTTAAAGAAAAAAGAAATGGAACTCCCTTGAGACATGTAGCGGTTGAGACTCTGACCTCTGGAAGCAGGTTGTACAGTGTCTAATGATCAATGCTCCTAAGAATCTAGTTTTTCTCACTTTGTGCATTCGTTCACCAATTTTTCATTGTTTTGTACAGTGTGGAGTCTCCGAAGTGACAAATATCAATAACATGCTATCTAATGAAAGAAAATAATAAGTGAATACAAAAGATTTAAATCTTAGTTTTATATATTTTTAATTCACCCCCAGAAAGCTAAGGTAAAATATAATACCAGCATTTTTCTGCCCTATCTTTGACAAGCTCTTTTTATTTTCTAACTGCCACGTTTTTCCCATACATTTTCAATTTTCCTCACAACTGTTTTCTCTTTTTAATTGAGCAGTTGATACCAAAAGGGCTCAGTGCGTCAGTGCCTTTTGTTTTTCCACCAACACACTCCTTTCTATTTCTCTGTTTTTTATTCACCACTAATGTTAGACACACACCTAAACTAATCAAACGATTCTCATTACCATATAGGCAACAACTAAATTGGGAAATGTGAGATAAAGTGGAAATGCTGGGAGGAATATGGGGGGAAATAAATAAAATAGTGTGGGGGAAAAAATAGATAAATTATTGAATGTGTGCTACAAGTATAATTGAGTTTTCACTTATTTTATCAACTTTACTAATAAAATAAACAGTGAAAGATGACATCTTTGGGACTCAATACACACTGCTTCCTTCACTTAAAATGCTAACTGTGTGGGGTTAAATTACAAATAATGCAAATGGTCTACCCAAAAAAAAAAGCTATGAAAAAAAAGAACATTTAAGAGTTATGACTGGCTCAAAATCCTCCCCCTCTGATATGACTTGGGTCTTTGGTTGTTTTTTTTCTTCAGACAGGGACAGACTGAAAAGCATCAGTGTTTGAGTGCTGGCGCTCATCCCAGCACATCAGAGTCAGTTCAATACAAAAAAAAAAACATGAATGTACTTCAATCTGTTGCCCCCATGTGGTGGTTATTAGTACAGCACTTTCTATTCTTTGTCTCTCCCCCTGAAACACACACATGCATAAGTTCGGTGCAACTTGATCTCCTGAACAGATGTCTATCTTCTAGACCATAAGCACTTAGACTTATTGCTTTAGGCCCGTTGCCAGTATTTATATGTGTTGGTGCATGTGAGATGTATGTGTGTCTGCGAGGTTTCAATTCATGTGTAAAAAGCTTGAGAAGAAATTGTTTGGAGAAAATCATTTGTGTGCAGTTATTTTTCCATGGACTTAATTCAGAGCATATTTGCACATACGCTCAGTATTGCTTAGTGTGTTTTCACATGCACGTGTGTGTGTGTGTGTTTGTGTGTGTGTGTGCGTGTGTGTGTAGGTGAAGTGTCCTGCCTTGTGGCGCTTATGCAACCAAAGTAACCTGAGCTGCTTCACCATGTTGAAAGGAAAGGCTGGTGAGCTCCTGCCGAAAAGCAGATGTGGCACAGATTTATGCAGATGGTTTGCTCAGTCTGAAAATCCAAACTACATGAATCAAACGTAGCCTACACACAAATACCTGGGCTTATACCTGTCTGACTACCTGCAATATTATGCTAAATTCCTCAATCAAATCCTCCTATCAACACCACAGCAATGTGTTAAACCCTGTAATGATTGTGTATGAGACATTTTATATGAAAACAATACACTTTAGCTGATGCAGATTACACTAGATCCCTTAATTTAGGGATTGTAAGGAAATTCTAAAGGTGGTTTGTGTGATACAGGTAGGTGATTTAAACTCACAGTGGTCTGTTGTGTTAAGCAGATCTTCTCGTCTGATTTTAGTGCTGGTTAACTCTTGCAGCACATGTGAGCCCATGAGAGACGAGGTGAGAGAATCACTTGGCCTGCCTGGGGATGAGTCTCTCTATGCTTTAAGCGCAGTGCTTACCACATGGTAGGAACAGAAGGTGGTGTCTGGGTGCTGTCTGAGATTTTATTAGAAGTGTCTCTGTGTGTCTGTGCCAAGAAGTCCAAGAATATCCGTGTTTGCTAATATGCTTGCTTGGATCTCAATCTGTGTACCTCTGTCAGAGCATGTGCATCTTAGTTGTAAAGTTTTCTGTGGATGTGTCTGGGTGTGGTGTTGACAAGGAAGAAAAATCCAGGGAAGATAGTTTGCACTGCACTTTCACATGTGCCAGTTCTTATCTTTTATGTTTCTTCTATGATATAGATGCTGATTTACTAGTCCTGCAAATCAGTCATGAAGGTAGGCGGGTGTTTTTCACAAGAAAAAAAAATATCAAACCTTGAAGTTAAAATCATCTGAAGGTTAGGTTTTGGTAACGAACACCTTCAAATGCAGAAAAGTTAAAAGTTAATTCCCACAACTGACTGTATTGAACCTCAAGTCAGTACTGCATGCCCTAATGAGACATAGTTTAGTACTGCAGTGTGCTAAATAAAAGCTAGTTATGAGTAAAAATGTCAGATCAGACTGTTGCTAAGGTATTTAGCTCGAACATGACCCTCTTTGGCTATGCTTACATGATTTCAAACAAAGCCATTTCTCTTATAAATATACTTAGGATGAGGACTAACTAATGTGAGCGGCAAACACAACGCTATATATGATGTTGCTGGAGTATAAACTTCCCCAAATCCAAGAGCAGCTGCTAACATTAGCCTAAACTCTGATCAACTTCCACAGAGTGAGGAAATACTACGCAGTGGATGTGCTAGTCGAGGCCAAGGCTTTCTTTTTAACATAACCTGTGACTTCACTTAAAATAATAGTAGCAAACTAGTTCACCAGACATGCTGTCATGTTACGTTAGAGAAGACAAATCTTTATATATTTAATCAATTTTTACTCTTGTATTTTGGTTTTGTAAAGGCATAAAAAGGACACCACTGACCAAACTCTACTGAGTATCTGTCTAGAGTCTATGCACACTATCTATGCAGTCTATGCAGTCTTGCTTAGGGAAATGCAGGCCTTCTTTTTACATATCAATGCAACTTGCAACCGATAAACACACTGAGGTCAAAAGAAAAAACGGAGGAGGGGCTGCAAACTTTTGCTGAATATCAATTGACTTTTGGAAAAAAAACATACAAAAATAAAAAATGTGAGTCAAATCTATCTGGGTCGTATGGGAAACAGTTGTATCTATGCTTTTGTTTTTCCATATACTGTTTTCTGTCTATTGTACATGTACTGTTTGTAAGAAAACATCATTGAAGAAATCCAAAGACAATGTGTGTAGTATCCATGAATTTACAATCTAATGTAATGCATTACTTGGCACCACTACAGGGAAATTGAACAAGTTACAGTTGAGTACAAACAAAGTATTAGGAAAACAGTGTTGAAAGCCAATGTCTGCCATCTGGCCTAATGGAAAGGATATGAGAGCATAAGGAAGACATCAACACATTCAAGAGGGAAGAAGCACAGTGACTAAGCACAATGACAAAATGTCTGTTTTCCAGCCTCCACTGTGCAAACAGTCTGGAACAGCTTGAGTCTGGGTTCGCACAAAAACACTGCCAGTAAAAAAAACACACCAACCTCAAAGAAATAAATATTTTGGACAGTTTCCTGATGAAGGGCACAAATGTGACCTGTGTCTGGACCAATGGAAAGCTGTTTTTCTTCAGTATCTGAGGAGTTTCCATTCTTTGCCCTTTGAAATGTACAGGGACAGCAAGTATCAAGTGTTATTTTTGATCATTTGTGCACATAAAATTAGTGATTCTGCTACTAATACTGGCTCTAATCAATAGTTTGACAACAATGGGTTAAATGTGTAATGTGAAAGGTGTTGCTCATTGTGACGAAGCCACAGAGAATTATCACCCAACTATGCAGTTCCCGTCAGCTCTACGGAGCATTTTAGCTTTTTAGGCTCATTGTTCTAGTTTTATGCTCCACCACTTTACTGTTTTGGTCCAGTCTCACTGTTCTCATCTACTCTGTTTTCCAGCCGCAGTAAACAGCTTTTGTAGGCTGGTGAACATTGTGGAGCACTTAGCAGCTAAAGAGCTAGATAGGAGAGTGAATATTTACCAGGTGGCCAGAAACGCAAACTCCAAACGAATGCTAATGTCGCTCTGTCTGCTGAATGTGTAAATTGGAAAGATTGGGAGATAATAGGTCAGTGCAGTGTTTACATCTTGTTGCGCTGTTCCCAGGTGGCCAAATAATCCATTAATGCAGGTTTAAATGAACAATTTGTGTGCACAAATTTGCAATTAGTTGCTTAATTCCTACTGGACTTGCTGCAGTATTAGCTGATTAGTCGGGGAGTCTGCACAGAATGTGTGAAATCTAGGGTGGATAGCAAGATAGCAGGTACCTTCCACATGTGAAGAAGCATTTGGCAATACCATGTGTCACAGAGGTAGCACACCTGTCTGCACTCTCCCCAGATCAGTTGTGGAGTTGGTTAAAACAGACTGAAGTGAACAGGGATTTGGGCCTTCCAACCTGGAGAAAAGAGAGGAAGAATTGTTTCAAAAGAACCTTAACGAGCCACCTTTGCTGTATGGGCCTATATGACACCAGGTGTGGCTCGTTAGCTATAATGAAAGACTAGCCACACATTTAACTTGGCCCTTTGCACTGGGCAGGTAGCACATTACTGTATAGGTGTATATCAAGGGTTGGACCTTCAAGTGGAGTCTTCTTTTTCCTGAATTTGGAGGACCTAAATTCAACAAAAATGCATCCTTTGCAGCCCTCTGTATCCCACAGTCCACTGAGCACCAGTCAGTAGGCAAGCTTGTGGCCTGAGATTGCCTTCTTCTGGTTTCATTACTCAGCACTGTCAGAATGGGGTGTTGATTCTCAGTGGAATGAGTAGTACAGTCAGGGTTTATAATTCACTCTTTGGTTTACATTTTCCTTACGATTGTGCCTGTGGCTAACTAGAACCAATGATCAGCAGGGTCATGGTTTGATTAATGCATGTAGGCTAAAATAATCCTGATATCACCACACTTTGGTTTGTTTTGTTGAAATGAAACCAGACTTGATAAAATGAGTGAACTCGGTACCCAGTAGGTTTCAAGGTTTGCTGAGATTCTAAAAAGTTTTTGGTACATGTTAAACTCGGTTGATTGTGTACATGTGTTAAGTGACCTTTACAGTGTTCTAAACTATTGACCCAGCGTTACTAATGACTTGCTCACATGGCCATCTATCACTGTGTCAGTAGAGACACACATGAGGGAGTAAAAAGAGGGAGTCATCTCTTATCTATTATTCAGAAAGAGGAGTGCAGAAGTTCTTAAGACAGAAAGAAATGACTCAGAGAAAAAAGAAAAAAATGACTGCTGCGGAGAGAGGAAATAGTTGCAGGACATTTTTCACCTCCTCACAACAAAAACCTGAGATGCATTAAGTTTGCTGAGATAATTGGCTACTTGAAAATACCATTTGCTTTCTCATTATGGAGGTTTTGAGGTGCTTTGTGTAGTTAAATGACAAACAGTTTGTTTTGGTCTTCATTCTGTTTCCAACCACTTTTCCCATGTTTGAAAAGAACGCCATCTACATTAAAGGAACATCCCATTATTTTCCAACCTCACAGTTTGTGCATTAAATCCTATAATTTAACATTTTACTCAGCAGATTTTGGAGATGCGTGGGGTGTCTGTCAAACACAGTTTTACAACAGCATCTTTTGGTTCAATCAACACAAGCCTTCCCTTCATGCCTCATTCCTCTTCCATTTTGTTATACTCTGTGTACTAAAATAAACGTGGGAGGCCACGAAAATGAAATGACTGAAAATGTCTTGCAGTGCTGTGTTAGATTATCACCCACTGCACCAGGTTTAAGATTTCAAACTTACAAAAGTGACACATAAAACAGCATGAGCTCTAGTGAATTATATGTGATCAAAGCCAAATTGCCAAAGCAACGCAATTAAAACCCAAACAGAAAACATTTTTTTTTCCCTTGCATAATGCATAAGTCAGTGAAAATGATGATTTAGTGTGTCAAACAAGCCTGCAGATGCAAGCAAGGACATAACAATTCTAAAAAGACAGTCAAATTACTAAATTGATTTTCTGCTGTGGGAGAAAAAGAAAAATGTGCAAAATAAGCACATGCATTTTTTTTCTTTCATATCTTGGGAAATCAGATATCTTGAGTTAGAATGTGAGTTATTAAAGTTTTCCACACACAAGAAATGCGTCCAAGATGGGCTCTCAGAATGGTATGTGAGTAGAGTAACAGACCGCACTGCGACCAATTCAATCCAGGTGTCAATTCCCGGCATGCTCTAATGGTGTGATGGACGTCGTCCACCAACAAATGGGAGAAACATTTGGCCATTTCTCTCCCCCCCACCCCCTTCCTCAACTGCACCTATCGGATAAGTGGAACACCACCCTTGGTCCATTTTGTTAATTTGTCTCTATTTGTATAGAGACGTATATAATACAGAGGATGATTGCTGGGCTTGTGGAGAAGAAGTAAAATGTGGGGGTGCAAGAATGAAAAGTAGAATATTTCATAGCAAAGACATATGGGATCAATTGGATGCGCTTTAACCTACAGTTACAGTGCCATGCCTTTGGTCAAAAACAGAGGAAAAGAAATGTTTTCTCTTTCTCTGGCCGTCTCATAACCTTTTTGTCAGATTTTCCAAAGCCTTATTCACAGCCCGAGAGGTACAGCTGAATTTATTCTTCTTCATAACCAGCGTCTGGGTTAAATGGCTGCCAGAGATCGTTTTCACATTTTTCCACACATAGCTTCTCCTACTCTTTAGATTTTTCCACAAACAGCCTACCCACCTTCGACTTCAGTTTTTTCTCGCGCACACTTTGGGGTGGTTGTTTGGAGGACAATTAGCAGAACGCACTAAAAGTGGGTGGTTTGCAAAGGTGATAAACAGTGGAAAAGGTGGAGGTAATATTACTTTTCTTAAATCTTTTTTTGTGGCGTAATACTCCTGTTCATTGTTGCACCTGCTCTTGGTTAGTCAACAGCAGTTTTTGGATGATGCTCAACCAGACCTTCATACTGATGACATCTTCAATTTATATGACGACCTGACTCCAGTTTGCTGAAGAAGCCCCCCCCCCCTTCACCATCTAACCCCGCCCCTTCACCATCTAACCTCTCCCCCTCTCTCCTCCTTTCCCTCTGTGTTTTTCTCCAGAGACTTCCAGTTTTTGAACAACACTGTTCTTGCCTACTGGCCCTCCACCCCACGCACACGAAGAGAGAGAACCACAGGTAAGCTTGCATATGGAGGCATGGATTTGTGATTTCCTGTTTGATTATTCCACTTTATTTCAGTTTTCCGGATGGGATTATCAGCTGTCACTGCTAGGCTTTTGGGCAGTGGCTATGCTGCAACAGAGAAGGCAAGAATACCAGTGCATGGAACAAAAAAATAAGTGATAGAAGTTTGATGGTTTGCATATTGTTTTAGGAAAGCCAACAACAGTGTATTAGCCTATATCTTACATGTTTACATAGATCTACAGTGCTTTTCTAGGGCTGTTTCATAGATTTTGGTGACTTTAGACTTTGGAAAACAATCTGTTGCACTTGGATCCAGTTTCTGTCTGCAATTTTCATGGGTCTGGAATTAATCATTCTGGTTTTGCATTGGCTGCAGGGTTGATTTTGTACCGTCATGATCCTAAACTAGTCTGTTTTTAGTTCCTTGCTCTATGTGTTTGCTTAATTGTTTTTAAACTTAACAAAGGGCAGAAATCACTTTGTGTCTCACACGTAAAACACATGTTGAAGATGTGAGGTGTAATATTTATGTATGTACATACGTATATTGTGTACTCTTCTCTAATCTGTGTTGCATTATTGCTCCCATTGCTGGTTTATGTAGAAATGTATCAAGTTGATAGATGAAGTGGTGCTGGGAGTAATGCAGTTTGGTTCAAGCTGCAGCTGTAATGATGTGGCTCGACACAATTGAATCAAGGAATCTAGGACTCACTGGTCTCCAGTCAGTTGACATGAACTCTTGACCGATTATATAATACTCTATAATACTCTGGGGAGTGGGTGTGGCATATGGTGTTTGTATAGGGGAGGTGACATCTTTTGTAGCATAATAGTTTAAAAGTTCTAGTTTTGTTTTATATTTCTTTTGTCCTTCAGTTTCTTTATTTTATTAATAAATCCTTGATGCATGACTGTACATAAGTTAAAATTGTCAAAATGCCCATTTTGCCACCAGAACTATGACGCAGGCTCTAACTAAACAAATCAATTTATGTCTCATTTCTGTTTAAGGTTATTATTTTGCATTTTGTTGTTCTTAATCCCTCTAACCTTTCTATCTTATTCCCTGCCTTCCCTTCCCTTCTGTCTGTCTGGATCCCCAGAAGCCATGTTTCCTTTCCGTGTACCCCTGTTGGCCATATTGGTCAGCGTGGCCCTGTGCCAGTATTATGACTACGACTACCAGCCTGTTTCCATGCTAGGACCCTCAGGGCCCAACTGTAATCAAGAATGCGATTGCCCAATCAACTTCCCCAGCGCCATGTATTGTGACAGCCGCAAGCTCAAGTTTGTTCCCGTAGTCCCAACAGGGATCAAGTACCTGTACCTCCAGAACAACCAGATAGAAGAGATCAAGGCAGGTGTGTTTGATAATGTTACTGATGTACTTCGCTGGCTGGTACTTGACAACAACCAGATTACCAATCCTAAGATAGCAAAGGGCACAATCGACAAACTTACAGCCCTGGAGAAGCTATTATTCAGCTACAACAACCTGACAGAGCCAGTCATGCCTCCCTCAAAGTCCCTTGATGAGCTGAAGATGATGCACAACAAGCTGTCCAAGTTCCCCTCTGGACTCTTGACCGACAAGGAGAACTTGACCTCCATCAACCTTCAGTACAATCAGCTCACTTCTGATGCCATTGCAGGGGCATTCAAAGGGCCGAAGAAGCTGCTGTCCCTGGATGTGAGCCACAACAAGCTGAAGAAGTTGCCAGCCGGAGTCCCCAGTTCACTGGAAATCCTCTATGCTGACTACAACGACATTGACAGTGTGGGAGCAGGATACCTGAACAAGCTTCCCTCACTGCGGTACCTGAGGATCTCCCACAACAAGCTGGTGGACTCCGGACTCCCTGCTGGAGTGTTCAATGCGACATCGCTGGTGGAGCTGGACCTGTCTTTCAACAAACTGCAGTCCATCCCTGAGATCAATGAGCAGCTGGAGCAGCTCTACCTCCAGGCCAACGAGATCAACAGTGAGTGGCAATTGTCAATCTTAACTTATTTCCATCCTGTTTCCATCCTTTCCAACATTTGCAAAGCCTACTTTTTGAACATTTTAAATCGTGCATTTTTTACATCCATGTTTGCTAGCTTGCAGTCTTTCTCTTCACTGCATTTGCAATGTATTGCTATGCTTCTTTGTGCGTTATTGTCACCGACTGTCGATCAGCAGAATAGCGTGGAACCACAGTGCACATGCACTGACCCCCGGTGTAAGGGGGTTGAAAGGTTTTTAATAACTTTTGAGTATTTCGTTTTTCTACCAACTTCCATAACTTTCTCTCCATTTTTGATTCTCTGTAGAGTTTGACCTGGCAAGTTTCTGCAAGTTCACTGGACCCCTCAACTATTCCCGCCTGAAGCACCTGCGTCTGGACGCCAACAACATCACACACAGCAGCATGCCCCCTGACACCTCCAACTGCCTGCGTCAAGCTTCAGATATCATGTTTGAATAAGGACCTCCTCCCTATGACCTTTCCATGACCCCGTTATCTACTACCATGGCACAGCTCAGCCCAAAGCCTTCTGGATTTAAATGCTGTACTATCCCTCCTTTCATAGTACTCACATGTCCTTGCACATAAGTAGTATGCAAATCTGGGGTACTGTAATGGCATCTTCATCAATTAAATATATATCTTGAGTAAATCAAGAGCTGGGCAAATGTGAGATACACTAGATGGCAAGACAAGCTATCAGCAATTTAGCAAATCTTTTTGCAACATATCTCGCAAAGCATGCAATCAGATTAAACTCATCAAGTGTTTCAAATATTTGGCTCTAGATATGAATGAATGTTGTCATTGTTGAAATAAACATCAAGGGAAAAAAATGGAGGAAAAAATTTTAAAAATGTATAAAAAGTTAATGACCAAAAGTTCTATGAATAAAATTAATTCATAGTAAAACACACACTTTAAACATTCCAAGCGTGCATTTGATTATCTTGAATACAGACACAATGGAGTAAACAATGGCTCCAATGTCTCAATTCAATTGTAGTTTGATTTTGTTGTCTGTCTTGTATGTTCCAATGTTTAGCATGTATAATATAATGGGTACAATAATTAATCCATTGCTGTGCAAAGGACCAGCAAATAAGGACTGCGTACTCAGATTTCAATGTATAATGCCTAATGTGAGAAATGATGAACAAATGTAAAATAGCAGTTACACAGCAGTCACGTTTTCAACATCTTGAATCAATCCAAGTGGTTTTAAGGAAAACACTAGTGTTATTTACTCATGTCTGCCTTCTTCCAGTTCAAATGGCACCTTGATGCAAATAGCATAATGTCCCACTGATTGACTTAAATACCCAGGTAAGAAATTTCCATTTCTTCTTGGAAATAACTTCCCAATTCCCTAAAGTAATAACTTTAAGCCCAATTTAAGTAGTAGTAGACTTAAATGTTTCTGAAGTACTTGGTGTTAGAAAGTAGAATAAATGACACATGATTAAAAGACATTGGTTTTGTACTTGAAATGACTTTGCTCAGTTAAACCTGGAGATGATAGGATGATGTTTTCTTGAAATCACGAGTCAAATTTCTTTACTTTACCTAATTCCTAGCTGTCCACTGTCATGCGCATTGCTGATTTGTATACAACATTTGCATTACTTGCATGCAACCAATGGTACCATTCTTTGATAATAAACTACAGCTTTTGCAGTTAAGGTGCTTTCATTGTTACGTTGTTGTTTACCATGTTTGATAAATGCTTCTTACCAATACAAAGTCAACTTGGCAGCAGTGTCATGTTATTAGTTATGTTATTAGAATATCACATTTTCTTTAGGTCATTTTTCATTTCATCGTGATTTCTTTTGTGGCCTTTGACTCAGTAACTGCTTTGGGATTTACTGTGAGGAAACCAAACACAGTTGAATAAACGATATTTCCAACATATTTGTATGATATCGCTTTTTAAGCCTGCTGTAATTAATTCCTAGCGTGTATGGAAACTAATTGATAAAGCCATCTTATTTGACTCAGAATAAATGTAACTTGAATATAGCTGAATTATAAAGGGTTTATAATTTGTAACTAACGGTTTATTAATTGTTAGTAATCTATTAACTCTTTAGAAGTCTGTAATTAGCCTCTAATAAAGTCAACTTTGGGGTTGCCAGATTGTAACCAACTTTAGGTAATCTCTGCAAATCTCTGCATTAATGTCACTGATTGCATAGTGAATTTACTGTACCCAACCCTAGAATACTAAGAATCTTATTGCTCTATAATAGTTCAACACATAAATAATAAACATTAGAAACTCCTCTCTTGAAGCCAAGTGAAAGGAGCCAACAAACAAATAAAACGTACAATCTCCAGTCAGTCTTGTCCACAGAGATAATACATACTGTATTATCTCAAGCAGTCAAGATATGTTGTATCAGATTTCACCTGAGCATTACGACAGGGCATGATTAGTTTCACATTACTACTTTCTCTGTGGAGTGTGCTGGCTTCTTTGGCAGCTGACATCTCCCTTTCTGGATGAAGTCATAATGTTTCCCATGATTTACAAAAGGAAAATAATTTTAAGATGGATGGAAGATCCATTTTTTTTTTTATTCTCCAAGGCCTGTTGGTGTGTTTCAGATTTACTGTTTACATTCATGGACCAACTGTTTTCAAGGAGCCGCACATTATGTTCTTTGTCTGTATCATATCTTGTGTCTCTCAAGCCATTCAAGTTTACTGTAGTGACATAGAGAACCTATCATCTTTGTTCTGTCCTACGTTTCAATGTACTGTAGCTGCAGAGTGAAGCAAAAAAAAAAAAAACTGCTGGTCCTGGAGGGATGCAGGGGTTGCAGGGTTTTACTTAATATCGCAGCTTTAAGATATTTTCTGTGTAAATCTACCCTTCCAACTGTCTCGGTCAGAAACCACAAATGTCCCATGACGATTTCAAAGTATTTTATTTTTTCAGTAAAGCTTCCCTGTGGAGCTTCAATACAAACAGTTATCGTTTCCTTAAGAGTGCACTGTCCTAGTGTACTGTTTCCAATAAGATACATTTTAGTCTGCATATTTGGCTTGCCAGGGGGTCCTGCGTGTGTTCGTTGCCACCACTTGTGGTCAAAATGTTTCTAAAACCCTGAAGTTTTCTTTTACAATCAATACTGAACTGTTTTTATGAACGATTCATGCAGGTTCGTCAAAAGGTTTTGCAACAGCATGGCTACTTTCCTGCAGAGAAAACCATAGCTAAACATTTTTTTTTGCTCCACTGTTTGTTTTGCATCTCAGCAGGTCACTTTAAAACCATTAGAGAGAATAAGAATTCGAAGGAATTCTGTTCAGGTTTTTGGCCGCTTCGTGAGGCTGCGGTTCTCTTAATCTTGTGATTGGAGGAGTCTGAAAAATGTGTGTTTCATGGTCCGCCAGAGGGAAATAAAACAATAAAATCAGCACATTCCTTTTGGTTTCTGCAGCATCTCTCAAACGGGTACCGTCCATTTTACCATTAGGAAGGCTAAATTAATCTTTATATGGAATTGATGTGAGTATATTTTGGCTTAAGTCATTTTTTTTATTTATAAGAGCACATTAACATTATCAACATACTGCTGTATATCTGTTAGTATACTCAGCAGTTACTGTACAATCTGTAGTTTGAATATTTATAACTATTACAAACAGTTATAACTAATCCACAATGCAGTAATATACAGTGAATTGGAGATTGTGTGTTGTGGACACAGATTCTTACTTTGAGATTTAACTGCAGCTCAAAATAAGCTTTTGTGCATGTAGTGTTGTATTATTTAGCTACTAAACTGGACCAAATTGTGCCTACATCATCAGAAAAACGACTCTGGATACTGTCAAAGCCTTAAAAGTAGTCTGCTATTCATTATCAGATAATGTGTTCCAAAGAGTATCAGTGTCCATAAAGTCTGGGAGCCACAGCAGACCGTTCTCAAAATACACAAGTTGTGCTCTTTTTGGATCATAAGATTTGAAATAATGCAATTTCCCTTCCCTCCACTGTATATGGTAAAACACAATAAAGACAGATAACTGTCATCACCACTGGAGATGACAGAAAAAATCTCTTCCCTTTACTACAACCCCATGTTACATCCTCTAAAATGTTCCTTGTGATATATGGATGCACGGACACCGTGGATAATAAATAGTCATAGTGTATTGTATTTGGATGTGTGCTTGACATTCACTTGTCACTTCTTTTCACAGTATCAATAGCGGCTTTGCAGAGCTGTGCACTAACTGTAACAGCACCAGAAATCCTGGCTGATGTGCACCACATGTGCTGGAACCACTAGTTTTAGTCAAAAGTTCCTTATTAGAGCAGACACTGTTTAAAGGTTAGTTGATTAGATACGTGGCATTCATAGTTATTATGTAAATGGCTTCCAGATGTCCCATTTGATTCCTGCTAGGTGTTTGTAATTAGATCCAGCTGTTCGGTTACACTTAAATAATCACACTTATGTGAATGAAAGTCAGTAGTAGTCTGTCTATGAGTAGGTGCTGGGAGGTGATTTAAATACCCAACACTTCCCTATTCCATCCAATCCAAGTCGGAGGGTAAAGTATTAGCAGTGTACTCGCGGCCACTACCATTACAACATGTAACATGTTTGTTTTAACAGCTTTTTTCACATTTCACATGTTTTTATATGGTCATTTGTACCGATTCCCAATCTAGGACAATTTCCTCCTCTTCCTCCTGAGTCGCCCTTATTTAAATCCTGAGTGGAGCTCCGGTTGCCGTGTCTAGACAATAAAGTCCTTTATAAAGCTTCAAGCCTCACATCCTCCTGCTTGAGACTGTAAGTGAAAGCATAATCAGCTGTTGCAGCCTGGCAGCCCAACTCCAAAGATCATCCTGCAGTCCAGACACCTTCAGCTGTTCTGTATCTCTTTATCTCTGTTTTTGTTCATATTCTGTGTCCATCCAATGTCACCTTGATCTGATCTTTAACTTTGCTCTACAGATCTTCACTCAACTCACACTTTTCAGTTCTCAAATAACTGTTGTTGGGTATTTCTCTTCCCTCTTTTATCAAAATCAAACTAAAAATCAAACTAAAAATGCACAGAAATACTGCGCCAGGTTTACTGGAATTACAATTTTCCATGATATCTTACGGTTGATCCATTAGAAACATAATAAAGTTTAACTTTTGCTTCCAAATAAGTGGTTAACTTTAATTGTGGTCTGGGGCTCCTGCTCTACCACAGTAGACAGTGTTGTATTGTGAAGCTGTCTCTGGCAATGACCCCGTGTAAAAATTCTCTACAGTGACGTCAGTGAGTAATATATTATCACCGATAGGCATGATGGGAAAAACTACAAAAAGAAGACTTGGGTTGTAAAAAAAGGGAATTTTCCTGTAAAAAGTTGGGTGTAAATGTCTGAGTGCAAACCCTGCTAAGCTCCTCTCTAACCTCACCTGGCAGCCTAGTAAACACACCCCAAGGCCTGTGAGCTGAAATGAGCCATAAAATGGCCATGCACCCATCCCCCAGAGTAATGGGTAAAGAGCAAATCCTCCATCGCAAACCAAATGGTTAAGTTGGGTGGAGTGACAGCAGTTTAACCCCCAACGCCACACTGATGACTTCAATTTCTACACAAAAGAGGCGGAAAAAAACTGCTGGGCTGGCACAAAAGTAGCTAACACAAACTCTGAAAGGACATCCCAACTCACACACAGTCGTCCTCCCACCAACAACACATGCTCCATCCACTCGGTTCAACCGGTGCATGTCCAAGGTGCAGCCTTGGGGGAATCAAATCAACAACAATACAAGTCTAACCAGGCTGGCTTGCAGCACTAACCACATCACGGCCACTGACACTGCGGACAATCATCAGAGCTAATGGAGAAGCAGAGGAACCAAATCTCACCTGGCTGCATGCAGACCACTCACACCAGTTGGAGACGCAGGTAAAGATGATTTGTCTTTCTTTAGTAATGAATCTGTGTGAGAGACGAGGAGCGAAAGTCTTGTGCAAAGGTGCAGTGTATTTTTCAGATGACTTACATCTGATTGGATTTATCTTTACCTTTGATGTGGCGCACCTTGCCAGCCTCTGTTACTTACAGGTAACATGTAAAAGTGGTGACGCAACCTTGCAAATAAAAGAGGGCTTTGAAAGTGTTTTTATGTGAATGTCTCAGCTGTTTCATGCAGTTTTGTCTGTTTTTCTTTCAGTCGCAATTTATTTTATGAATTAGGATGCTTAATCAGTCAGGATAGGTAGAAGATAGATAGATTGATTGATAGGCATTTTTGTAATCAATCAATTTACAACACTTCTGCAATCAAGCTAACACTTGGAAATGAATGAACTAAGAAAAAACATCTGTGGCTGCTCAAAGTTTGCAAATGACACACATCTTGGAAAGTCACTTTTACTGCCAGACCTGTTTTTTCCACATAATAATTATCCATAAACACAGTTACTTTCTCAGCTCTGGATGCAGTAAGCCATGCAAACTCTTCCAAATGTTTAAAAGTCATGAAGTGGATTTCAGCAAAGCCATCAACTGGAACTGATCCCGCAAAACCCATGCAGTGCAAATACAACCCGTTGTGTAATTAACATAGCTGGCTCAGACACAAAGCCCCTGGCAGGAAATTAGCATTATCATATTCCTCTGCATATGTTTCTCCTTAGTCTGTCAGGCAGATTATAGACAACATTTGTTTTCAGTAATATATGTTCCATTATGCAGAGATCTGTGAAGCCCAGACTCTCCATTTTCAACAGTTGGGACATTTTATTGTAAATCTTGACACACATTATAAATGACTATTGTGCTGTAATGACAATGGAAGGGTACCCATCTGTTGTGTGTACAAGTCACTTTGTTAAATCAAATAATAATAAAAAAAACAAAGACTATGTAAATATGGATAAGTTCTTCACACATCATTAATTGCATCTTTAAACTTTATTGACATTTCTAGCACATTGAATAAGTGTTTGGTTGCTCACTTTTCAGGTGCCTGTAAAAAGACAGAGGTCTCTACCCTTGGTCTACTGTAACTGTTGCACTAAATCCTTATCAGATGGACAATTTGACTGATTGATTGATTTTATTCCAAACTTTTTTATAAGGCTGCTGGCTGGCCATAGTAGAAGAAAGGCTGAGCGTAAGCACATGCTTAGTGTAGAGGTTACAAGCTGCCTGCCCTGTTGCTTAACAGACTGAGCTGTATGCCAAGTAATTGTGAGGTCAGTTGCCTCTGCAGTCTGACAGTGAACTGCATCATAATCTCAGAGACAGGACATTTGTCTTTTTCACTTTACAATGAGCTCAAAAGAACAAGGATTAGGCACATGTGTAAATAAGTAGACATTTTGTCAATAAAAGATAAAAGTATGCAGAACGGTATGCAAAGAAGAGAAGTCACTTTAGGCTAACCAGACGACCAGCCAAGCTTGTTAGGACAGTACATTGACTGATGCAAACGTGTCCATTCATCTAGTTGACGTACAGTTCCTATAAATGTGCTACTAATGTCTGGATTTGTAATTGATCTTACAAGATTACAAACATGTGTAGAAGAATGATCACTGTTCACAAACACACCTTGGCAAACACAGGATGAGCACTAATGGGATTTCATGGCTGATCACGGATAAGTGTTGCTCCTATCCTCACACAACTCAATGGGGATTATCCTGCTGCATTCAGGCCTTTGCCGTCATCACTGGAAATTAGCGCAATCTCATGCTGGCATGTTGAGAGGTCACCATTCCCGACTCTAGCGAGCTTCTGCATAAACAATTCGCCTGGCCAGCATGCAGTAACTTACCGTACTTAAGTACAGTGCGTCATCTTTGTGCTCGATGTTTTAGCAGTAGAGCCTTAACAACGTGCCTTCCCTCGTAAAAATGTAAGCTGAGTTACTCATCAAAATCCTCATAATTTACCACAAAACAGAAATACATTAAGTATCTAACAGTCAATTACAATTACTGTACTGCACTTACTTTATCGGGCACAGTATTCCCATGAGGACTACCTTGAGAACACCCTCTATGCTTTTTGCAGACTCGTTAGCATCTTGCAGCTCCCGTAGATTTTTCAGCCAAATATTAATGACACTCCATCCCAGAAGTGTTTTGGAGTAAACTGACACCACTGAGTTCACAGAGCTGCCTTCAACCTGCTTCAAGCCGTATCATCCAGGAACTATTTGAAATAAGTGGCCATGACGAGACCTGCGTGCCCAGAAATAATGCTTAAATACGCTGTGGCATTCAAATTATGGTCAGTATTATGAGATCTAATATCCATGTATGCATTTACACCAAATCTGACCCAAGATTTATCAGACCAAGGCATCACCCTCCCATGTTAAAATTCCTGGATCCACTTGAAACTAGAGTGAGTTGTGCATTTGGAGACAATTGTCTGTACATCACAATTATACTGAGCTGTATTTGTGTACATTTTGTTTATCCCACATTCTCTGTTGACTCCAAACACTGTAAGACTGTTTAATTAGCATAAAGCAGATTAATGAATCCTGATCGCACCATGGACGACAGCAGCATAAAATTAGCACAAAGGTCGCAAAGGACTCGAAGGGATTTATGAGTGGTGTTAAAAAGAGATCAAGCATGCCATCCAAGGGACAAAGGGTTGTGCATGTCGAAGTCAGCAAACAAAGAAGACGTAGGCTTGCATTAGCCTGTTTCTAAGTGGGCCATGTCTCAAGTGCTGAAAAGGCTTACCACACTATACACCACCATGGGATTATGACCTCTGATCCGGGGAGAATCTGATTGGCCAAGAGCAGCTTTTGTGTCCTCTTGAGTGATAGGCTGGCACAGGCTGAATGAAAAAACTAGTGGTACAAATACAGGGAAGTGAGAGGTACAGCCTCATCACTTGGGACTACGCTTGATAACTTGCTGAGGAAGGACATAGGCAAGAGGGAACTTGCAGAGTTTAAGGTAAGATGGGTTTCTGGAAAGCAAAGAAACTGATACACCTGGATGACAGGTTTGGTAGATGGTTTCCTTGCAACTTTAGTGATTGGGTTTTATCTTTACGGAAGCATGAATCACGCTTTTATCATTTGCGCCACACGTCGTACACCAAAGCCAGGTCAAGAAGCTTTTACCCCTGTACAGTGAGAAAGCGGGGTCACATCTCTCAAAACAGGTATGCCGTCTTTGTCTTTGAAGTGCGCCCATCCATGGAAAAGCGTGGCCTACCCGAAATGAGTTCCAGACAAACGTGGAGTGCATCAAGAATTTAAACAAGCACCAGATGGCAGCTGAGAGGAATCTTAAGAGATGGGTGAATAGAAGATGGTAGAGCTGACTTCAGATTTTGGTTGCTTTACCTCTTTTTTTGTTTTTGCGCTTCTCCGTTGCATAGCATCGATTGCATCCCATCTTTTATATCTCACTTTTCTCCTTTACCCCTGTCAGTGGTCAGTTAGTACCGAGGGTACTAGGGGGAAGAACTCAGTTCTCCTCAAGTGAATGTGTGCAATGCTTAGCTGAAATGTGTGCTTATGTGTTTATTTGCATGCATCATTGTATCCGCTGTACAAACCAAAGCAAATGGAAAGATGTGCATCTTACAACTGACATGCAAAGTCTTCAAGTCTGACCTTTAAGGTTTTCCTAATGCAATTACAGTTGACCTGGCTCTGCATCCTGTCTTTGGAGCTTTACCTGTCATTGGCAGGAAAGGTAATGACCCAGAAAGAGCAGGTTACCTTGCTCTGTTGGCAGCTGCCATTGGAATTTAATGATAATGACATTAGTGGTAGAGTAGGCAACATATGCTGGTGGTGGCTAATTTGGGCCAGAGTTTTAACGAGTGTGCATTTGTGGACACTTAGTCAGCTGATTCATTTGTATTTGATGCTAGCCATGTGATTTGCAATATTTTAAATGACTGAATGTTAGATTTCTAGAGTGTGAAAAGCCTTACCAAGACTGCTGTTAATCTAGAATCACGAAACAGACACAGGTTCTCAAATGCAAACAATTGTCTGGGTCATCAGTTACAGGTGATCCTAATTCCTCAAAGTCCCCAATCCTTTGCAAATTATAACATCTTATCTGATCCTCTTTACCTTGGCTGTCTAGAGCATTCAGATGCACTCTTGCCCTTCTGCCTAAAGGCCTGTGTAACATATTGTAGCACATTACACACCTGTCTATAATATTGTTTTGTCTCCCTTTCCATCATAGGTTGGGCAGCGAAATGGCACTTCTCCTGAGTCTTCTCTGCATCTTGTGCCTGGTTGGGCCAGTTCTTGGCCAGGACATGCCTTATGAGGAATATATGGCCCAGATCCAAGCCTGCCCTAAAGAGTGTCGGTGCCCCCCAAACTTCCCTCGTGCTGTCTACTGTGACAACAAAGGCCTGAAGAGCATCCCCAAAATCCCTCCATACACATGGTATCTCTACCTGCAGAACAATCTAATTGAAGTGCTGTCAGCAGATTCCCTGCGTAATGCCACATCGCTGCGCTGGCTGAACGTAAACCGCAACAGAATCACTAGTGAGGGAGTGGAAGAAGGTGTCCTAAATGCAATGTCTCACCTGATACACCTCTACATGGATGACAACCTCTTGTCCTCTGTGCCATCTCCCCTGCCTGCCAGCCTGGAGCATCTACGTCTGTCTCGCAATCGCATCTCCAAGATCCCTGCTGGTGTCTTCATTGGTCTGGATAAGCTTAACCTCTTGGACCTCCAGGGGAACAAGCTGATGGATGATGCTGTGACTGAGGTGATCCTGAAGGGTCTGAACAACCTGGTGCAGATCAATCTAGCCAAGAACCAGCTGAGTAGCATGCCTCTTGGCTTACCACCCACCACCACCCAGCTCTTCCTCGATGGCAACAACATTGACAAGATCCCAGCTGGCTACTTCAAAGGTTTGCCAAAAGTGGCATTTCTGAGGCTCAACCACAACAAGCTTGGCAGTAGTGGAGTTCCCAAAAATGTGTTTAATGTCTCCAGCATGTTGGACTTGCAGCTGTCCCACAACCAGCTGACTGAGGTTCCCCTCATTCCCTCAGGCCTTGAACACCTTCACCTGGACCACAACAATATCAAAAGTAAGTCTGTCATCAGTGCATAGAGTGTTTCTTTTATGCATCTATTGAATAGGATTGTTTATCAGAGAGGGATTCTCTAATGCTATTGTCAGTGTTATAATGTTAATTCCCTTTGTGTATTTACAGGTGTAAGTGGCTCCAATGTCTGTCCTGTCCCTGTTGATGCTGTGGACGACTCCGTCAATGAAAGTGTTCCTCGCCTGCGCTACCTCAGGCTTGACGGCAATGAGATTAAGCCACCAATTCCCAGGGATGTCATTCTGTGCTTCCGTCTCCTGAGGTCCATTGTCATCTAAAAAATCATCAGCATGTTGTAGGCTAATTCTAATTTCCCACAAATGATGACTTGGCAGTGTGGATGCTGATCTGATAAATGACATCTGTGCATCCAGTAGTATTTGCATGTTCAGCTCAAATATTTGACACTAGTTGGCAACAACTTTTATTGCTGTGACTTAGGGAAAAGTTCATTTCAGTTCCAGAGGAAGAATCTAAAAGAAAGTACAAAATAGACAAGGAACTGACGGGTTAGAAGCTTTATTGAGGCTGCAATCTGTTGACCACTAGTTGTGCCTTATGTTGGTATAAACATCTGCATGTACAATTCAGAATAAAAATCTGATTATAATTTAGCACAACTGATAGTGATTTAGACGGATAAGATATGTGTATTAATGGCATGTGGAGCTCTTTGAGGACTCATTGTCATTATGCTTCTTTGAGCAGGAGGCAAAGCTTATGAATGCGTAGGCAAAATATTTAGAATCTTTTCTATTGTTTCGGGAAAACCTTTGCTTTATATTTGTAGACTTGAAGCCAAATGAATGGTCTTGTGTTCTAGGTTTGTGGTCTTATTTACTTTTTTAACTCTATTACTCTATTCTACAAATATGCATAATTACTGTAGGTAATTTATTTTTATTTAATATTGGAGAAAAATAAGTAGCAACCTGACAGTCCTGTGAATATTCATGCCCAATATTCCTTAATGTTTTGTATACAAAAGATATGTGATAACTGTTTTTAAAAAAAATGCCAACACACTTTTTAATTCTGGTCATTATTTTTCTGAATATGCTGAGCAAGAGATTTAATTTTAATTGTCTTCAATTTGAATAAAACTTCTGAAAATGAACATGTGCCCTGGTGTAATTCTGTCATTTTGTTTATAACTCCAGCATTTTGTAACCTAAATGTAAATATTTGCCACAATAATGATGATAATATTTATATTACCTGCAGTTTTCCTTTGCCATAAGATTTTGTTGAGTTTTTCCACCAAACATTATTCAGGATATATTGGATAATAACTTTAGAGAACTAATCTTATCATTACAAAGCGAATATACAGTAGATCATCATCCACATAACGTATTTCGCCAGTCAACCCAGTAACAGTAGATTCCCATTAGATGAGCTGTCTAGTTATAACCCAAATCTTTTGTGTGTCTGTCTTGAATGACTCGTTCACACACTTTTGAGCTATGAAATTATATTACCGTGGAATAACATGCATGGATCAGTACTTCCTACTGCCTATCATTTGTTCCTCTCCCCAAATATTTGAAGGCTCCAGATATTGGTGGGTGATATGGCCAAAGAATAAAATCTTGTTTTTGTTTTCAACAGGATAAATGCATACATTTTTACGGCTTTGTGTGCAAGACAGTTAAGCAAGAAAAGACAAAAATATGCCAGGCTGTCATCATTATCCTTTTTCATAAAATACAGGTTATCCCATACAGCTATGGACTGTCACTACTAGATGCTTAAACTAAGTAGCAAACAGATATTCACTTTAATAGTCAGTTTCAGGACAGATAGAGCAGAAAAGTCATCTGCTCCCACTGTTGGTGTCCCGTAAACCATTATAAGAATAGTTCCACTATATGTACACCTGCCGCGGTTTACGGGACTGTCGTGACTTCAGACAGCTAATGTGCAAAAATGAAACTTTAAATTCACTGAAACAATTTGATATACGCCCAACCCTATCTCCAGAATTAACACTCAAACATAGTCCACGTTTCTGATGGCATAAAATTTCCATCTCACTGTCAATAATGCTTCTACAGAGTGGACCAACTCTGCAGGAGTTCTCAGGCTCTTTACAATGCACACTGTCATATGCTGTGGGCATCAATCATTGTGCATCATCGAGATATTTTGGGCAAAATTTCATTCAGTTCTTTGCCTTTTGAGGAAGAAAAGCCCTGAATATAAATCCCAGCTTATATGGCAGGTGCAGAAGGATTTCTGGCATTCTCACTATGTCCTTTTCCCCTCACTCATCAAAAGGTCTAGAGTTACCATGGGAGTGAGAGAAAGAGAGAGAGAGAGAGAGGTGGGCACGTTGAGACAAAATCGTGGCCAAATAAAGATGACAAGGTAAAGCTAGCCGGTAGCATCCTGTGTGTGTCCTGTTTTTTTGTTGGATGGACATTGAAGAGTCTGAGTGTATAGCCTCTCTTTGAACGCACACTGACAACGGTGAGATCGGCTCATTCTCCGTCAAGTCAGATTGTTATGGTATCCAATGACTGAACTTAGATCTGCAGCTAAGGCAGAACGTTTAGCGAGCAACAGCGCAAAGAGAAAGCAGCTTCAACTAAAAGGGAGGGCAGAGGCCTTCTTCCAAGCGGGGACTTCCTCTCAGCACCATGCTAACAGGGGCTCCTCACAGAGGTCCCATTGTGTACAAGGGCCCCGTGGATCCCCCCCAATACATGAAAGTAACACATGCCAGAGTTTCACCTCAGGAAAAGGCGGACAAATATTTCAGTCTGATTGAGCCACACTCTTAGAAAAATAAAGGATACTCTTGTAAGGGATAAAAAGGTATTATGCCATTGGGGGGCCTTTGCTCTCTCTTTCTCTCTGTGTCTGGTGTCTGTGTGTGTGTGTGTGTGTGTGTGTGTGTGTGTGTAGTGTTCGAGAGGGTCGTGCATGTGGGTGTGGGGTGGGTGCACTCTGAGTGACCAAAAGCAATCTGCTCTGGTCCAATCAGTCTCAGTGCCTACCTTCACACATAAGCAGCAGGGCACTCAGGTCTGCCAGAGCGCACAGACCTACACATACACACACACATACACACACATACACCTTTCACACACTTAACACACCCACCCTCCCTCTTCAAGGCACCCTGCGCGACCTCTCACCATTGGCCAAGTCCCGGAGCCCTCAGCATCTCCATCACGGCTGAAGGGACCATTCGGGAAAGCAGGAGACAGAGGTAAGCGTTCTTGGTGCTATCTATCACGCTGGCTCAACGGCTCTCTGGTGCAGGGGATTAGGCAGGCAGAGTGGCTCGACTTGCCCCTCCAAAAACACTGCTATTCAGGTCTTGCATAGAAGCCACTTGGCTAATTGGTTGGTGGTGCAGCTGCTTTATTTTCACTCAGGGATTTGCTTCAGGAGCTTTACAGGTGACTGAAATGTGGATGTCTTTGTTGTCCTTTGGCGATCTTAGTGGTTGTGATATGTTGGCTGGTTAGTTTTTTAAGCTTCAGTAGATGTGATTCAGGTGTGAGTGTTTGACAGGTGTTTTTTGGATTAGTGACAATCTTGTCAATACTGATTTATTTTGCAGTTTTGACAGCTGCAGTTTGCTTTTGATGCAATATCTAATCAAGCAAGACGAATATTGCCTCTAGAGATTTAACGAGTCTTAGACTTTTTTGTCCATTTTTGCTAAAAATACCTCCCTCCAATTTCAGAAACTGTGATGAGAATCTTATTTGTTGTTGATATACTTTTTATACATTCTCTCTCAGAACAAAATTATCTGCATATATTTTTCCTAATTGAAGATTTGATTGAAGATTTCCTTTTAACCTTTCTGTGATACAAATATACAATTTACCAGTTTGTTCTGCAGCCTGTAGCAAAGGGACGTCTGTCAAGTTTGTTTATGGTTTTTGGGGAAAAAAGGTAGAATCACTGGATATCAGGAATGCCCAACGCAGAGCCAAGCATAACACAGAGGTAGTCTGGAGGCTACACTCGTACACACATACACGGTTTCCACACACTGTACACTGTGATGGCCTGTATAAAAGCACACCTCTGTCTAGTATAGTCCCTCTTTCAGTGTAACCATGCTGCATTTCGTCGCCTCATGACAGAAAGTCTATTTCAGTGTGGATGCTAACCAGTCAGCTCACCCTTTGTCTATAGGGTGCACTCAGTTCATGTTGGACATTTCCAAGAGACAATGATGGGATTGATTTGCATAATTAGTCTATCCGTCTGATAGATGGAGATTAGATTCATGACTTAAATAACCTGTCAAGGTGTGTGTTTTTTTTGTTTTTTTTGTTTTATATCTGTCCTCATCCCAAAAATAGCAGCAGAGGTTTCTCAATTTTCTCTCTGTGAAAGATAGGTGTGTTGAGACAGAGTGTGCATCTGTGAGAGGATGTGTCTTTCGAAGTGTGTGCGTGAATGTGTACGTGTGTGTGTGTGTGTGTGTGTGTGTGTGTGTGTGTGTG